>OZ026589.1:12041255-12296255 GCA_964020215.1 Aurelia sp. 3 sensu Dawson et al. (2005) | reverse complement strand
ACCATGATGTCATACAAACAAATGAAACGGTAAGGTAAATTCAGTAAAATTTCATGGTTATGCATATTCCTTTTTAACCGCATACCTATAAAACGTTCAAGTAGGAGTTTCCAACAGAGTCAGTAAATTGTCAACAGAGTTTTTAAATATGGGCCACTTGTTGTGATTTGCATCCTTAACAAACAAGCCCTTCAAAAGGAAGCAAACTCAAATCAATGTTGATGTATGCTATAATGTTTAAAGGGTACGTGAACAGTAATCAATTTTTAAGCTTTTCCATGCTTCAAATGTGCGTAGCACAAATCTGCTATCGAAAACATCGACATAGGAAATACGTAGTATCTTTATTTTGCAGAATTTGGTCGAAATAAATCAAGATGAACTTCATAACAGCTCATTTAATCATTTTTCCAATGGAAATGATTGGAAATAAATGTCTCAAGTAATGGGCTTATAACATTTTCTCAATATTCGGGTAACCAAGTAACTACGGAATAGATGGACAGAGCAATCTAGATCTAATTACGCATGGTCGCATATTTTGGAAAAAGTCATATTGCTTATAAGAAATAGTATAGCCTATTCAGGGAAATGGACAGGATATTCTGCCCGTGATTACCAAACAAATTGTAAACAACACGGAATGACTCGCAGCGAACTCATGATCTGATTTATTGAATAATTATTTCGTCAGAGCACATACATCGAGCAAAAACGCCAGATCTTTCATAAAAAGAAACGGCAAAATTTTTCAAAATTGACCACAGCGCCTAGCAAAAGAAATAAAAGACATACCTAAACAGATTTCACAAGTTCTTCTACAGTTGACTCTCACATATGAACTGCTTTCGCAAAATCTCTTCGATTTCCAGAAATGACACGCCGTTGATCTGTCCATGTCAATACATCCGTTAGCTTTATCTGTTTTGTAAAAATAGGATGTTATAGAATATTGGCTGAAACGTATGACATATAGATGTTTTATCAAAACTAAATACCCACTCTTGATGCATTCAGAAAGCTTCATAACACTGACCAAATACGATACCAAATGTCAGCGACGATAGCAATAAACTTTCAATAGAGACAAAAAGGTGTTTCCGCTGGTAAAAGAGCTTTTGAATAAGGGCCATCTGTTGTGATTTACCTCCTTAACAAACAAGCCCTACAAAAGGAAGCAAACTCAAATCAATATTGTTTGATGCTATAATGTTTAAAGAGTACGTGAGAAGTAATCAATTTTTAAGCTTTTCAATGTTTCAAATGTGCTGAGAACAAATCTGATCGAAAACTTTGATAAAGGAATATGTAATATCTTTATTTTGAACAATTGGGCAAAAAAATTAGGATGAACGTCATAACAGCTGGTTCCAATGGAAATTTACAGTGCAACAGCCCTTTAAGCATAATCAGAAGTAAATTAACAAAGCCATAGCTGGATCTCACAAGGTCCAGAACATTTTACTGCACAATTATCACTAAGACAGATGCACTGGAGATGGTAGGATATGATCTATTGAAATTCACAGATATATTTCATATTTCATATCTAAGTTTTTTAGGAGGTTTGCCCTTCGGCAAAAGCTAGTTTACAAGGGGTCCTCCGATAGAATCAACGATTAAAATCTATGATGTGATTAAAAGTAAATTCAAACTTTTTTAAGCAAATCAAACTGTAAATCATTATTTACAATGTTTAAAATTTATGTACAATGATTTTGAAATTTACAATTCAAAGAGAGGACCCCGTCCCTCTAAATAATTTTCTTAAATGTACACAGAGAGGATGCTTGTTTACACTCGGCTGAGAGGCTATTACACAGTTTTGCACCTCTGTAGGACAAAAATATCTGATCATTACTTGACCATTTCTTTTAGTAACCTTCAGTCCGTTCCTGTATTACGAAGACTGTAGGATGAACATTGCGAACTTCGCACAATGCATTTATCCCTTTGTAAGAAACAACTTACATGAAATGGTAGGCACGAATCTGTTTGCAAATGATGGAACTCTGCAAGGAACCATCAGAAGTCCATTTGAAGTTAAAATCAAATGACGGAACTATAGCGGTATAGTTAAACAAAACTGGGTGAATCAAAACATTCAAAGAAGCTTGATGGCCGTGAAATAAAGCTTTTAAATGAAATTTTGGAAACAGATAATTTTACAGAATCTGTATGTCAATGAAATGTAAATCATTGACCTAAATCCAAAGTTGAATGTTCGTCCCCTTACGAAATCATTTACCAGCATTCTTTTAAATTTGGTTCCAAGAGATTAAGGATTTTACCACATAAAACTTTGTACAACTAAGTTAGCCTTTGAATGATAAATTAACATTTTAAGTTTGAATTTCTCGGCAACGTAGATTCCGTCCCACAATCCTTGAAACGTTTTAAATCTTTGACCGTGTGCCTCAGTCCAGCTATTTTGATCATCTATGTAATACATTAATATGATCAAGAAATCGTGAACTGTAACGAAATTAATAGCAAATTACTTGCAGTGTCTTTCAATGAATTCAATTAAAAGGAAAAAAATAATCTATTATTTAATCCTGATGAAAAATTTCAGACCTTTGCTTCTTCTTGCGCAGTCTTATTACGTAGTGGTAAATGTTGCATTAATGGTGGTTGCAGTAAGGCGGTGAGGCATTTTCTAGGTAACCGATTTCAAAAAGGCTAATTAGATATCCTTGCTAAACAAAGTAAAACATTTGAAGCAATTTGATGAATAGATGGCAAATTAAAGGGTGTTGCTTGTGTTTGTTACTGTTTGACATCTTGTATCTGCGCATCAACCCGAGAAAATCAAAGCTAAGGCTCCTCCAATGCAGCCACACAAAAAGGGGGCACATGTCTAAGGGCCATCCTGTATAGGCAAGCAAGCATTTTAACCCTTTGCTGAAGCATTCAGTTTCCGTAGTCCTTTAATGAATGAAGCTGCACGATTAGATTGCATAATTTCTCCATTCTCAAATAGACAATGGTAAGAGACTTTTTAGCTCATTTACAGAAGAGCATTTGTCAAGGAGAGTTTCTACCGAATGGCGTTAGGGCTTCTCTCACTGCTGTGTTAATTCGAAAATTCTTCGAAACTTACACATATAGCATTCAATTCTAATTTTTCTTAGAATAGATAATCGGTCTACTACTGTAACGGCTGAGGGTGAGCCAATGAAACTTCACAAACTATATAGTTAATAACCTCCACAAAGCGAACATTAATAACACAAACATGATATGATTTTGTTGCGGAAGGTCATAGCTGCCATTTGAAAAGTTGCATGGTCAGTTTACGTCAAGACTACATCCGAAGATACAAGTTGCGAAAGGATCGGAATTCATTTATTCGATTCCAGTTCATCTTTTTCAAGATGAAAGATAAGTCAAAATGGGAATATGGACCAGAGATCTCCATCACAATCATCATCATCATCATCATCATCATCATCATCATCATCATCATCATCATCATCATCATCATCATCATCATCATCATCATCATCATCATCATCATCATCATCATCATCATCATCATCATCATCATCATCATCATCATCATCATCATCATCATCATCATCATCATCATCATCATCATCATCATCATCATCATCATCATCATCATCATCATCATCATCATCATCATCATCATCATCATCATCATCATCATCATCATCATCATCATCATCATCATCATCATCATCATCATCATCATCATCATCATCATCATCATCATCATCATCATCATCATCATCATCATCATCATCATCATCATCATCATCATCATCATCATCATCATCATCATCATCATCATCATCATCATCATCATCATCATCATCATCATCATCATCATCATCATCATCATCATCATCATCATCATCATCATCATCATCATCATCATCATCATCATCATCATCATCATCATCATCATCATCATCATCATCATCATCATCATCATCATCATCATCATCATCATCATCATCATCATCAAAAAAACTACATAAAAAAACTTTACCATTAACGGTCACAATGTCCTTCAATAACCATCACAACATGCCTCCGCTCTCACAAGTGCCTCAATTATTAGAATTGTTTCTTCAGGTGCCTTATCGTTTCTATGTAGTTTGATGTCTACCAACACGAGATATTTTTCTATTATCTTTATCCAAGTTAAGCATGGTCTACCTCGTTTTCTTTGCGCCAGTTGCAGTGATTCCTAAAAGGCTAGCCTAACTGGCGTTTTCATATCAAGTCTCATCAAGTGACAAACCCAATCTAACCTTCTGTTTCTAATGATGGCACTCTGTTTCATTGTTTCTGTTTTTTCATATAATCTTCATCATAATCATCACCATCATCATCATCATCATCATCAAAAAAACTACATAAAAAACTTTACCATTAACGGTCACAATTTCCTTCAATAACCATCACAACATGCCTCCGCTCTCACAAGTGCCTCAATTATTAGAATTGTTTCTTCAGGTGCCTTATCGTTTCTATGTAGTTTGATGTCTACCAACACGAGATATTTTTCTATTATCTTTATCCAAGTTAAGCATGGTCTACCTCGTTTTCTTTGCGCCAGTTGCAGTGATTCCTAAAAGGCTAGCCTAACTGGCGTTTTCATATCAAGTCTCATCAAGTGACAAACCCAATCTAACCTTCTGTTTCTAATGATGGCACTCTGTTTCATTGTTTCTGTTTTTTCATATAATCTTCATCATAATCATCACCATCATCATCATCATCATCATCATCAAAAAAACTACATAAAAAACTTTACCATTAACGGTCACAATTTCCTTCAATAACCATCACAACATGCCTCCGCTCTCACAAGTGCCTCAATTATTAGAATTGTTTCTTCAGGTGCCTTATTGTTTCTATGTAGTTTGATGTCTACCAACACGAGATATTTTTCTATTATCTTTATCCAAGTTAAGCATGGTCTACCTCGTTTTCTTTGCGCCAGTTGCAGTGATTCCTAAAAGGCTAGCCTAACTGGCGTTTTCATATCAAGTCTCATCAAGTGACAAACCCAATTTAACCTTCTCTTTCTAATGATGGCAATCTGTTTCATTGTTTCTGTTTTTTCATATAATCTTTCGTTAGGGATTACTTTTGCCCAAGACATGTTAACTACTCTCCTTAACACCTTTCTGTGAAATGATTTTATCTGTTTTTCAAATCTATCTGTATTCGAATCTTTCTGTTTTCAAGCAGAGATCAGTCATTTTGTAATCAAGAGATTTCTTCAGAACCCTATTTCCATCTTAAGTTTTTAATAAAATTTCACTGGAAAGGATAGCGATTACTTAACTCTAAGAGGGGAATATTGGGTTTGAAATCTTCTTCCAATTTCGATTGTCAGACAATAATCAAAGCTTAAAATGACAACACAGCATCTTAAAAGACATACAAGCCATTCGACTAAACGGTGGTACAAAGCATCTGTCAATGACTCTCGATTTCAGAGAGCTGATCATGACCCCGGGGAGGGGGCACTCTGCGCATGCACATACGGGGAGGTAAGTCCGATATTTTTTGTTTGAATATTACAAAAAGTGATATTTTGGGATCCAAATGAAACTGAAATCATGTTCATGCTATTTTTGACATCAAATAATTTTAACTGTTATTTCTGGGTTCAGTAGGGGTAATCCTGACCCCTTTTTGTATTTTTCAGGATTTTTTATGTTCATGTATAGGTGTCCAAGCATAAAATGAGCTGATACTTTTATTTGGAATGAAGCTGAAGTAATGTCTTTGCGTTGCCTGAAATTTCTTGGACTGGCGGGGATTGACGGGTTATGCGTATGTGCCGAGCGTCCCCCTGCAGTTAATATCTAGCTCGGAAAGTTCTTTTTTGGGTCACGTGGTAATGTAAAGGAAATTTTAAGGAATGGACTGTAGCATTTACCTGGACATTGTTGTAGGTTACAGGCTTCTGCATCATTAGCTCTACCAAGTCTTAAGCAGTCTCTTCCATTTCCTTTAGGAGAAGGATTATTGCAATGCCGTGTTCTTTTTCTAGTGCCACCCCCACAACTCTTACTGCAGACACTCCATCTAGTCCAGAGGCCATAATGACCATCCACATCTATCAATGATACAAAACATATTGTTTAGATGCTAGTAGTACTATATTATCACCTAATTTTCCGATCTCCTTACTATATTATTTAAGTTATGGGGAGAGCAAAGGAGACTACGCTATTGTGGCAAGGAGACGGGTCGCATCGTGCACTGCCTCTGAGGGAAGCGGCTGGGTCGATTCCGAGTTCACCTATCTTCTTGTTTCTTGAAAGAAGGTTACATCTGACTTGTGCAAAGATTTAGATGTGCCCCTTGACCTATAGGGCACTGGCACTAGTTGAAAGGGAGGCTGCATGCTTCGAGCTAGAATCTCTAGAGTGAAATAATGAAGAATGTCGAGCGCGCGGTCCTGTGAGAATAATAATCACGCCCGACAACCCATCATTCGACTTCCGTAGCCTCGTTCTGATGGTAATAGTGTTTCTATAGGACCATAATTTTTCTCGAACTTTGGCCTGATTTTTGCAAAAGAAATATATGACCTGTATCAACCAACCTGAGCAAAACTTGTAGCAAATTTATCAGAGATATTGTTCACCCCAAATTTGTTTTCATTCCAAAAGTTTAAATGACCGGGTATCAATTGTTTTTGAAGACAGGTCATAAATTCTTCTGGTAAATCCCATATATGGTATTGGTTCACCCTTATTTGGCACAACTTTTCCAGCATCAAACAGGTCGACGAGCCGCTTCGGGAAGAAAAATTTCTTGTCACGGGACTGAATTTTACAAAATATGACACTACTACTTACACAATCTAGGAGTTTGATATTGTATATTCAGCTGTAAGATGATGGATGATATATACATGAATGGTAGACTAAGAGAACACTTCTGAGCCGTGAGAGAGCATAAAATATTGGATCGGAGACTGACTGGCCTAACCAAAATGAAGGGAACAAGAGATGAACCTGGCCAGCGCCTAGTTGATAGGCTCACAAACTCCAGTAATAAGCAAGTTATATTTTACATCACGAAAAAGGCAGATAATTTTTACGTGGCTTAGGACGTTCCTTTATTCTATAACTTGTTATTTCTGCAAGAAAATACACTCCTAATGAATCAGATCAATTTCTGTAAAATTTGACGAAGCGATAAGCAAATAAATGGCGTGCAAGTTGAAAGAAACCCAAGAAACAAGATAAAGCCAAAATTTCATGGGAGTAGTGATTTTTGCGTGGAAATATGGATATAATGAGATAAAATCGAAAAAAATTGGATACCAAGGCGGCAGAAAGCCCCAAAAACGTTGAAAAATGGAGATGGAGACAGACTGGCCTAACCAAAATAATGGGTACAAAATTCATGGTTGGTCTACGCCTTTTTTAAAGGTTTCATAACAACAACAAAAAATATACCAAACTTTAGCTCAAAAGAAAGAGAAATGAATTCTGCATGGCATAGGAAGGGTTTCTCTCTCATAGGGCGTAGCATTTGGAAGAAAATTGGCCTTGAATGAAAAAGTTAAATTTTGGTAAAATTCGACGAGCGGAATTGCAGCAATTCAACATGCTAGTGGAATGCAACTCTGAGTTCAGAAAAAGCTACAGAATCACAATTTAATTGGTTTTTGGAAGAAAGCATGAATGTCGTTCCCTGAAAATGCCAACTTATCGATCAAATAGAGAGCTTATGACTGAGAAAGAGACAAAAAGTCTAGGTGGAGACTTCTTGGCCTAACAAAAATAATGAAGTTGCAAAGCGGAGTTGATCCGCGCCTAATTCAAAGGATCTGAAACGGAAACCAAAAAGATGCAAAATGCTATATCAAATGAAAGAAAAATAAATTTTGCATGGTATGGGATAGAGCGCTTTTCAAATAAACTCGTCACTTCTCGAGAAAACAACCCTGAATGAAAATCATGAATTTTCGTCTTACGAAACGAAAGAAAAATCTAAAGGGAGTCTTACGATTAAACGCTTCTTGAAAATGGGTAATTTCATTTCAAATTATCCCAAACAAAAGAAACTAAGTTTGTGAAGCCTGTGCTTCCAAATAAATCAAACACCTTTGGAATATCACAGCAGATGGATAAGAAAGTCAAAGATTAATGTTGAGTTGCAATTCTGGGCCTACGAGATTTTCGTGAAATCGAAGAGGATCTGCTTACCTGCTAGCATCCATAGCGTTTGTTTCTCTGCTTCCAAATCATCAAAATCTTCAATTTATGCACAGTTTTTATTACTAAACACGCTCAATATCAGATCTTACAAAAATGAAATGTTTTTTGGTGTGTACGCGTGATGAAATCAGGAAAAGGGCGCGCAAAAATCACATGACCTCCACCTGCCTCCACAGCTTCGAGGATTCAATGTGACGTCACACGTCAGTAGGGGTTGTCGGGCGTGATAATGCATCAATACTATCTCGTCTTTCAGTTCGAAAAACTTTAAAGTAAACCTATGACCATATGGAATCAAGTACAAAGAGCTCAATCATCCCGATGATTGAAGTTATTACAGATCAAAACTAAAGGCTAGGGTGCTCGATTCAGGTCAAAACACGGAAAAGACAAGATACGCGTGGGTACGAGCGTTCTTTTATCGTTAGACACGAAATCAAATTTCTTAAAATTCCTATGCATTGTCGGCATATCCTTAATTTGCTTGTTATGTTTTTAAAGCATGTAGTCGCACTTTGAACCAATCTGAAAGGTGTGATCCTTAAAAATCTTTTCCGCTTCGCTCGAAGTCAGCAGCACTAAGACAGTTTTTCCCAACAGCATTTCTTCCCTGGCGCCATCCAAGTTGACCATTTGGAGAATCTATTTCCCGATATTCTTTGCAGTTTGTCTTACGTGAATTCAAGGAAAAGGTGCATCACCCGATGGAGACAATTTTATGTCGGATCTTGTGCAAACATGAGCGCACCTTCTCATTTTTCATGCGGGTATGGGTTCTCAGGTCTGGGCTCATGTAATAGGCTTCTAAATTTTCTTAAGATTTGGGCAATCAAGTAACCACGGAATAAATGGACTGAGCACTCTAAATATCATTGCGCATGGTCGCATATTTTGGAGAGTTTCATACTATTTATAACAAATAGCATAGCTTTTTGAGGGAAATGGACAGGGTTGTCTGGCAGTGAATAGCAACAAATTGTACACCTTATGAAATGACTCATTTCACCAGAGCACTTAGTTCAAGCAAAACAGCAAGATCTTCCTCAGAAAGAAAACGGCAAAACTGTTCCAAATTGTCCACAGCGCCTAGCGAAAGAAATAAATGAGATACCTTGACAGATTGCACAAGTTCTTCTACAGTTGCTTTTCACATATGAATCGCTTTCGCAACGTCCATTCGATTTCCAGTAATGACACGCCGTTGATCTTTCTATGTCAATACAGCTGCTAGCTTTCACTGTTTGGTAAAAATAGAATGTTATAGAATATTGCCTGAAACGTATGACATATAGATGTTTTATCGAAACTAAATACCCACTTTCAATGCATTCAGAAAGCTTCATAACATTGACCAACAACTATACCAAATAACAGCAACGATAGCAATAACCTTGCAATAGAGCCAAAAACGGTGTTTCAACTGGTACACTATCCAATCAGATGTGACCATGATTTCATACAAACAAATGAAACGGTAACGTAAACTCAGTAAAATTTCATGGTTTTGCAAATGTTTTAAAACCGCATATTTATAATACTTCCAGGTAGGAATTTCGGACAGAGTCAGTAAATTTTCAAAGAGTTTTTGAATAAGGCCTATCTGTGGTGATTTGCATCCTCAACAAATAAGCCCTTCAAAAGGAAGCAAACTCAAATCAATATTTCTCTGTGCTGTAATGTTTAAAGAGTACGTGAAAAGTAATCAATTTTAAAGCTTTTCAATGTTTCAAATGTGCTGAGCACAAATCTGCTATCTAAAACATAAACATAAGAAATATGTAATATCTTTATTTTGAAAGATTTGGTCGAAAAAAATTAAGATGAACTTCATAACAGCCCATTTAATCTAAAAAAGCCATAGCTGGCTCTCACAAGGTCCCAAACTTTTCACTGCACAATTATCACAAAGGCAAATGCGTTGGAGATTGTAGAAACTCTACTAGGAACCATCAGAAGTCAATTTGAAGTTAAAACAAATGATGGACTTATAGCGGTCTAGTTCAAAGAATTCCGGGTGATTCAAAACATAGCAAAAAGCTTGATAGCCGTGGAATAAAGCCCTTAAATCAATTCTCGGAAACAGATAATTTTACTGAATCTACCGGTTGTCTCAAAAATGTACCCCCTTTTGGCTGGAAATAGGAACGAAGCGATAAGATATTATTACTCTCCGAGTGGACAGCTAAATTTATCAATCTTCAACTTCGATTCACATTCCTTGCATCTAAGAATCTTCAACCAAACACCTGAGATACAAGCTTGCAAAATCAAAATTTACAGTGCACCTGAAACCAGAGGTTTTGTGAAAAGAGCTAGCAATGATTTGTATCATGCATATTTTGTAAAGCACCTGTAAACTTTAACTTTCCTTTGAAAAGAATATAAAAGACTCGTAGACATCGCCCTGATTAAACAAATATAACAAAGATGTGGAAAAGCCTGATTCACACTAGGTCGTTAGGGTCGTTAAAATCGTGCAGAAAGACCCAAAAGACAAAGGACACAAAAACCCTGCACTTGTCTTTGGTCTTTTTGCACGACCCCAGCGACCTAAACGACCCAGTGTGAATCAGGCTCAAGAATGATAAAGTCGTGCAACATCTCCAAAATGAGCGTGCATGCTCTTTTTTTATTCTTTGACACTTGGGATGGAATGCAATGCACATATTGATTCTTCAAAGGAATAATTATCTGTAGAAGAATGGATGCATTTCAAGGTATAATTCTTTTCAAAAGAAAGAGCTGAAGGTCAAAGCTCGAATTCTTGAGTTTATGCCTGTGATATCAAATCAGGGCTAGGACCTTTTACAAAACCTCTGGTTTCGGGTGCACTGTAAATTTTGACTTTGGAAGCTTGGATCTCTGGTGTTTGGTAGACGATTTTTAAATGCAAGGTATGTGAATCTAAGTTGAAGATTGATAAATTTAGGCGTTCACTCCAAGAGTAATAATATCTTATCGTTTCGATCCTATTTCCAGTCAATACGTGGTACTTTTTTGAGACACCCGGTCCCGGCGGGGCCACTTCACGTTGTAAGGTGTAAGCACCCGTGTCTTTAAAATCACTGAAAAGGGTTTCCTTCATGTTCAAAAACAAGGACAGAGAAAACTGAAAAAGGGGTGTTTTTCAAAAATTTGAACAATACTAGGAAAAGGGTCAAAATTGACACCTGACTGGAATTGCCAAAGATCAAATTTTATAACTTTAATCATCAGTTTCCACACAGATTGTGTGTCATAAGTCCTTTCTTAAGATATGGCTGGGCAAATTTACTGGACTTTTCAGTTTTCTCACCAAAAAATATTCAAAGAAATGCTTTTTGTGTGCCCAAACAAAACTGCAGAGTGGCAGTGGTGGACCTCAGCAAACTTTATGGATTGTCACAATAGCACAACTGAATTTCAAAAGAAATAACTAAACATTTGTACCCCAACACCTGGCACTCCCAGCAAGATCCTGCTAGTACTACCACATTTAGGGTAAACCAGGGTAATTTGGGACAATTTTGTCATTTTTGAGGTATGACTGCTTCGTTGCATATTTAAATAAGACTAATTCAGCTTTTTATATACATTTGAGTGGTAAATAATTGATATTGAGTAAAAGATTCTCTTAATTCATGTTGTTGCTGATATATTAGCGTGTAAATGATGCTGTCCCAAATTACCCCTAGATGGGGTAATTTGGGACAGCACTGAGTTCCACCTGCAAATGATACATATTCAAACCTAATGGCAATTTTGGATAAGAAAATAATGTATCTGCCACAGTTCACTCCAATTTAATCAAAAATGGCCGCTTTCATAAATGTACGGTAAAGTAGCCATAGTCAAATCAATGATTCAAAATATCAAAAAAGTACTCAACATCAATGCAAATGTTGAAAAACTTGCTTAAAAGAATAAATGATTGCATTAAGTGATATAACTATGCAATTTTAAGCAATGTCCCAAATTACCCCAGGGGTGTCCCAAATTTCCCTTGTCCCAAATTACCCCGGTTTACCCTACCATATTCATTGGTGGTTGGTATTATAAATGGTGGTTGTATAACACCAATGTTTTTGTTTTGGTTCTTCTCGTAAATGTCATTTCTACACCATTTCTTGTTGTATACACTATCACAAGGCAGCATAATAAGACCTAAATAAATCTACTTTCTTCCTAGTCACCTGGCTCTATACAATTTTGGATCCTCTTCCTCCACCTTCACTGCTACCACTTGTAGATAATACTTACCTGACCTGCTTGTGCTGGCCTGGTCTAATGAATCTTAATGACCAAAAGATTAAGAATGATTCATACTCCAATTATAATTGTCATCTAGAGCCAGGAGACCAGCTTGTTTTGCTTGTTTTACAAGTCCAATTCTACAATTCTCTTTTCACAAAAGCAAGAACAACAACATCTTTTTAAATTTATTGAATTGAATTTCGATTGAAAATGGCGGGAAAATGAATTGAATTATCTCAGTAGTAAGACAGTTCAACTGGTCTTCACAGCCAATCTTCTTGCACTTACAAAAAGATGATGAAAGAAAATGAGGTGTGTTTTTACTAGTTATGCATCTTTCAGTGGCGGATTTAGGGGGGTGCAGTTGGGGGCAATTGCCCCCCCTTCACGATGAAAACTCAGCTTTGCGCCCCCTCTTTACCTAGAAATGCGCCCTTCCACTGTGATCCAGCTCTTTAGAAATCATGGAATTAATACCAAAAAATGAAAATTCGAGTATGAGCTATTTGATAATTTTATCATATAGAAGAGACATGGTACTATTGGACAAAACAACAATTTTTCAAATCGTAGTTGCGAGTCCAGAGTTAAGATTTTTTAAAGTTGGCCTACGATGCCAAGTTTTGTTTACATTACCATTTCCGGCCTAATGTTTGTGGCATCGATGAAAACATACAAATTGAAATTACTATATATCCTCAACGAGAAGGCCGATTTTCAAAAACTTTTTATATTTTACAGATACATATCTACTCTTTTCGAAAATGCAAGTTAAATTATTAAAACCTCACGCTGAAATAGACTTTTTTTAAAAATTGAGTCTGGCATTTTTAGGCTCAAAAACAGTGGAAAACATCTGAATTTTGTCTTTTATAATGTAAACAAAGAATCTAACTATATCTAACTCTTAGCAAAAAATATTAGAATTAAATTTGATGTGTTGGGAACATCTTTGCCAAAGGATTCGTACAGATTCATGCAGAAAAAATTTCCACGGCACTTTGAAGATTCTTGGCCCTATTCGGGTTTAATGTTCATTAATTTACGTAAGTGATAATGTTGGGAATGGCGATGCAATTTTTATGAGAAAGTCTTTGGTCCGGTCCCAAAAACTTGAAAATTACTTGCCATGGGCATGATTAAAGCAGGAAATCTACTTCTTTGCATCAACTTATCATCTAATCTCTTTGGGAGTAGGGCTGACTTTTGATGGTTGTTCCAAATTACCGAAATTAGGGAATAAATTAAAAAAAAATGAAACTTGTAAAATTCAAAATTATACTACATGGTATTAACAAGCATACTTTTAAATTCATAATAAAACAAATTTCAGCAAAATCGGACTTCGAGATGCAGAGATATGACATTTTGAAGTTGGAAGAAATTGATCAAATCGGTCAATGTAATTTCCGGTCGAAATTCACATTGTTGGCAGAATTTTCATAGCTTTAAGGCAGAATTTTATCCACTTTCCGAGCTCCAATTGCGGCCAGTTTTGTTTCGTTTTGTAGGTTGTTGTCTTTATTTAACTACTAACTATTCATTCATACAATTTGTTGAAGGATAGTTTGTATTTTTCATGTTTATTAGACTATGCTGTTTTCGCTACTACATCTCCAAAAAGCTGAAGAATTCTAACTTTGAGGCTAAAAACAAAAAGCGGGCGGAAAAGGGCGGAAATGTCACCTATCCCGTATGGAAGTGTTATTTCAAATGGACATTAGTGCCAAAGGATTCGTGCAAATTTGTACAGATAGGAGAGCAACGCGATTTTGAAAGATATCACTCTGTCTACTTGATTTTAGTGAAAAGTCAGTGCTTTTTCATAATTTTGCATTTTCTTTGTAATAATCCCATTCTGAGTGTTTTTACACCATCCTTGCTACTTCAAACTAATCTAATTTATTTTTCTCCATTATTCTTATGAGCTTTAACCTACAACAAAACTATTTTTTGAGTCCGATTTCCTCGCTAAATCGTCAAGCATGATCGTACATAGATTGTACAATAGCCTCTGCCTTTGTCAAAGGACGCTCCTCAATTCTCTTTTGGTGATTTGCCTTACAAGTATGGAGATGACTGGTGAAGATGTAACAAGCATGGTCAAAAAATGTTGCGAGTGTTGTTTTGGATAGAAGTTTGCCTTACCCTACACCCTGCACCACTTCTGAAACTTTGGGAGTCCGCTCTCGGACCAGACGGCCATTGGCTTTCCTTCTAGAAAATAAAAAAACACCCCCGAATATGTGCCAACATTTGGTGCACTGAGGGACTCATCTGTACCCAAGGGAAGTCATTTCCTCATCAGTCATCTCCGAAGCCATAGGCATCCTTGTAGAGTGAAAATGCCAATAGAAAATTGAGGAGCATCCGTTGATAGAGGAAGAGGCAATCATACAATCTATGTACAATAATGCTTGACAATTTAGCAAGGAAATCGGACTCAAAATATAGTTTTGTTGCAGGTTAAAGCTCATAAGAATAATGGAGAAAGATGAATAAGATTAGTTCAAAGTAGCAAGGAAGGTGTAAAAACATTTAGGATGGAATCATTACGAAGGCAATTCAAATTATGAAAAAGGACCGATTTTCACTAAAATCAAGTAGCCAGAGTGATATCTTTCAAAATTGCATTGCTCTCTTATCTGTACGAATTTGTACGAATCCTTTTGCTCAAATGTCCATTTGAAATACCACTTCCATAAGCGATAGATGGCATTTCCGCCCTTTTCCGCCCTTTTTTTGTTTTTAGCTTCAAAGTCAGAATTCTTCAGCTTTTTGGAGATGTAGTACTGGAAAGAACATAGTTTAATACACATGAAAAATACGAAATATCCTTCATCAAATTGTACGAATGAATAGTTAGTAGCTGAATAAAGACAACAACCTACAAAACAAAACAAAAATGGCCGCAATCGGAGTTCGGGAAGTGGATAAAATTCTGCCTTAAAGTTATGAAAATTCTGCCAACAATGTGAATTTCGACCGGAAATTGCACTGACCTTTGACCTAATCAATTTCTTCCAACTTCAAAATGTCATATCTCTGCATCTAGAAGTCCGATTTTGCTGAAATTTGTTTTATTATGAATGTCAAAGTATGCTTGTTAATACCAGGTAGTAGAATTTTGAATTTTACAAGTTTCATTTTTCTCTATTTATTCCGTTGCCAGGATCACTGTGCCTTCCTCGTTATTCTTTACAAGGTAACTGGCCTACTTCAATTTTGTAGGCTGATGGCATAGGGCCATTGCATAGGGCTGGTAGGCCTGATGGCTTTGGCCCACTCTTACTTAGGCCCAGTCTCCAACCTGCAGAGACCAGTAGTCATGCACTCGATCTAACGGCGTCTGTGATTGGTTGGTCTTCCTGGAGGGGGATTTCTAAGGTCACGGCAGTAACTTGAGCTCTGATTGGTTGTGGAAGGGAATCACACAAGGTTCGGCCAATCACATCGCGACATGCCTAAGACAGTTGACAGGTGATCCGTGGTTTTTCGGAAGTAGCAACCGCAACGCAAATGTGTCATGGAGGATGCGAGAATTGTACATAAAATGTCACCTTTGCCAAGTGAAAGATGTTAATCTTGCTGGAAGTTTTTGTAAGCAATACTGCAGATCCAATGAGATAATAAGTGACTTTCTGAAGGCCTAACCTAAGAGGACTCCTCCATGGTGCTGAGAAGGGTTTGTATGAGTTAGGCCTTTCTAGGCCACAGTGAAATTGCGCGAACCAAAAATGGTTCCTGGTTGGTTGTACAAGGTAATATAACAGGTTTGTGACATTTCAGCTGTGATTTTGATATGAATGAAACTGAGCTGCTGTTTGCTTAATTCTCAAGTTGCAAAGCCACGCTGTTTTTGTAAGCAGGACATAGCTTTGCCCTCTTCTGTTAAAACCCTGATTCCCGTTTTCGCGCCTTTTATTAGGCCTACCAATAGGAGTTAAAAGACATCGCTAAGTCTACTCTGACGTCTCTGAGTCTTAGATTGTTGAAGTACCCTACTCAAGAGTTTCTGAGAAGTTTCATATCAAATATCATATCGATCCTTCAACACTACTACTCACATATGAGTACAATTCGTATATGAGTACAATATATGAATACAATTCTTGTCTTGTTGTTCAATTAGTAGATCAGGTCAAGTATGTTCCTGTCTTAGACATTTCTAAGATGAAGCTATAAATTGTGGTCTGGACTCGTTACTACATTCTGTTTCCTCATGCCAGACTGACAAATCCGTAAATTGCCCATGGATTTCCATTTGTTTATTGTCTTCTGATAATCCTATTGATGGAAGGCTTCATTTTTGCTGCAGTTTCAAATTCTATGACTTAATCCACTTACATGTATTTTTTCATAAGAAACTAAGAATTTGGGACAGTACTGAATGAAAGTTTCTTAAAATTTCCAGATTTTGAGTACTCAGACTCAGAGTTTCTTAAGTTCCATAACATTCTTTATGTTCACTACCCGTGTCCTCCTGAACATTTTTATACATACTATTTATCTATCAGACTGGTATAAGACTGAGCTTCTATCTGACAGTATTGTACTCATTCGACAATTTTACTAAATGTAATGAAATATCATTCGATCCAGATTCTTTTTTAGAATAGCTAAAAGGTCTAAATAAGGGAAATACTGTACTTGTCATATTTTTACTTCATGTCCACTCGTTTGCTGCATCATGTTACTTGTGAAGTATATGGGTACTATCGATGTCTATCTATCGCTATCTATCTGTATCTTGCGTATGTGTGCATGTTTATGTGTCTAATGCATCTTGCATATTTGTACATATCTATGTGTTTATATCTACCTTGCATATGTGTATCTGTCTATGTGTCTAATGCATCTTGCGTATGTGTATCTGTTTATGTGTCTAACGCATCTTGCAGATGTCTACATCTCTATGTGTTTATATCTATCTTGCATATGTGTATCTGTCTATGTGTCTAATGCATCTTGCAGTTGTGTGCATATATGTGTCTAATGCATCTTGCATAGCCATATGTGTACATGTCTTTGTGTCTCATGTTTCTGGAGTTTGTATTTGCTATTTCGTATTTGTTGGTGTATTTGGATATAAATCAATGGGTCAAATTCTTAGATTTTTAAAATCTTTTCTATTGTATGGAAATGAGAAAATTTGAATCGGCCAATAGGAGAGCCTGTTAGATCCTAGTACATGATGCCCCGCAGAGACACAGAGCATGTAAGCATGAGGGGGGTGACAGGGTAGTGGTACCATGGTACCAGAGGGGTGGTACCTGGTACAATATTGTGCAAATGTGGTGGAACCTGGTACCAAAGGTAGGGGTACCGGTACCAAGCTCATATGACTCGGTACCAATACAAATTTCGTCCTTGGATGATTTTGGAATTCCTAGAACAAATTTTTAGCTTTTACAGTGCAGACAGTGACACAGATGCCACGGTAACGTGCTCAGGAGTGGTTTGGTCTTGCTCATTGGTCTCACGAGGAACTGACGTAGACCTCCTTTCAGAATTCGCCATATTCATGATAGCTCCTTCCCACAAAAATGGTGGTACCAATACCTTCAATTTGGGTGGAACCTGGTACCTTATGAGTTGGTACCGGTACCAAAGACCTGTCACCCCCCTCAAGCATGTATGTAATATGCCAGTTCTGAACAAGATGTTAGGTTGGGTGTGCAGATCATCAAGCACTGATGTTCGTGTGTGCAGAGTCTGTCATTCCTCTGTTTTTAAAGCAGCAAAATGATGATACGTTTTACAATCTGTGTGCACATCAAAATTTTGTGAAAATCTTGTTTGCATTCAGATGAGATGCCAAGCTAAGCTTGTGCCTAGCTCTGGTGACTTGGCCCCCCAGGCCTGCAGGGCTGTGCTATGGAAATAATTTCTGTGGCCAATAATCACTTCGTTAATAAAAAGATCTTGGCTAAATTGCAGTTGGAGCATTTTAATTATCTTAGCTGCAAAGCTGCAGTGTTTGTTTCGATATTTGCAGTATGTCATGAAACTTTGCTCTGCTGTTGGACTTCCTGTCTAGCTGTCTTGCTGCAAATAGCAACAAGAGGTTACAGGTATTCAAATTTGGCGGTTTGCAACTCCTGTTTGAGTATTCTCATAGAACATGAATTATTTATAACACATTTTACTGGCTGTCATGTTTAAACCAGTCAGAATCCCCTCAGAATCATTATATTTTTGATGGAAATATTACCATGAAATAATTGATTATGAATGTATATCACATAACTACATCTCCAATACAGAATATCAGTGTTGTCACCAAAAAGGGTGTAATTTGAAAAAATCATCAGAGAAAAGGGGTATAAAATTTTACACCGAAATCAGAGAAAAGGGGTAATTTTCCAGAGATGAAGACAAGGGTGCTTACACCTTACAAAGTGAAGTGGCCCCGCCGGGCACCCGGTATATTTCAATGTAATTTAAATCTTTGACCAGAATCGAAAGTTGAATGTTCGTCCCATTACGAAATCATTTACCACCATTTTCTTAAATTTGAGTCTAAGAGATTAAGGATTTTACCACATAATACTTTGCACAACTAAGTTAGCCTTTGACTGATAAATCAACATTTCAAGTTTGAATTTCTCGGCCATGTAGCTTTCGTCCCACAGCCTTCCATATATTTTAAATCTTGGACCCGCCTGAAAGCACAAATAAGGCCGTGTGCCTCAGTCCAGCTGTTTGGGTCATCTATGTAATTAATACATGTTTAGATTGCTCAGAATCCGAACTCAAGTAATCTTTTCTCAGTCATTTGTCTTTAAAAGCCTTTTAGATTTTTGGATATGAGTTAAAAAATGTGGATTTCCAACCTGAATAATACTAATAAGTATTTACTCATTTTCTTCATCAAAAACTTGATTTTTTGTTTTGCAGTAGAGTCTCATAACGAAGGGCCCTATTCGTATTATGAAAGCTTCTTTCAAATTTCGTAATTTTTCAAAAATTAAATTCTACAAATAAACCTTCTTAATTCTTAAAAAAGAGGTTTAGATCGAGGGCCCAAATCTGGTAAATTAAAAAAAGGTAAACAAAAGCATGACCCCCGTACTCGGTATAAAGATGCCAGCTAGCAGTGGCTAGAGATTGCTTCGGATTTCAGAACACTTTGTAAAGACCTAATCCACGATGAATTTACTCAAAGTGAGTTAGGAATGATTCAATTTATACACATGGAAAGTTTATTTGCCTACTGGCCTTGTTTTTCGCTGTTTTTTCATTGTTAGCTGAATTGGTAGTGTAACAGATACTTTTGAGAAATGGGAGCAAGCAAGAGTTTCATCAAAAAAACCAACAACACTTGCCTCTGTGAACTAAACCATTGCTAAGTCACTTTGCGCAAATTTGTCGATGATAAAGTCTCTGAAATATCTTCTGAAATCCGAAACAACTTGCTGCCACAGTCAGCAGTGCCTAAACCGAGAATGGGAGTCATGATTTTACTTTCCTCCACAATCTTCTTACCAGAGTTGGATGCTCTACCCAAACCTCTTTTTTGAGAAGCAAAAAAGGTCTATTGATCAAAAGTCATCGAGGATGATATTCTTAACCAAAATTTAGAATAAACAACCAAATCATTTTTTTAATTACACTTTTATAAGCACGGTAGACTAAAAGGACTGCTCAAACAAAATTTGAATTGGTAAAAAACACTCTCTGTTTGAAAAAGTTTGCAACATGTAAAATTCCTTAATTTCAAACTGACCTCTTACCGTTTCTTGTATTCTTTCTTAATTTTAGGGGAGTAGCTACTAAAATTTCTGGAGGGTAGCTTCTCGTAGAAAATGGTTGTAAGGTATACTTGTCATTTGGCCCTTTTGTAATTTAACTCAATCAGGAAAAGTGAAAGAAGGAAGATAGATGCATTTGAGCTGTGGTGTTGGCGTAGAATGCTAAGAATACCGTGGGCAGCAAGAAAAACAAATAAGTCTGTTTTAGGGGAAATAAAGCCAGAAATTTCATTAGAAGGCATGATTGCCAAACAAGCGCTGACCTTCTTCGGACACACAATAAGAGCTGGTGGGATGGAAAAAGATATTATGTTAGGAAGGATAGAGGGGACAAAAAGACGAGGCAGGCAAAGAACAAGATGGCTGGACGTATTGAAAGAATTCACTGGGATGTCCTTGCATCAACTTAATGAAACAGCAATGAACAGATCAGAATGGAGATCGTTTGTCAGAGGATCACCAGAGGTTGCAAGCGACTTGATGGTACAGTAGTGTCCCGCATATAAGAAACATGAATTTAAGAAACACCAGACCTTGATTTTCCAAATAATACCCCCTCTTATAAGAAACTAGTCCAGGTCAGAAAAAAAGTTGCTTCTTATTCAGAACTATCTATGTATTAGAAATTTGAAAAACATGACAATTTCAGCTTTTCAGTTGAATCAGACAGATCCTATCCAGATGAAACCAATAATTTTGCGTGCAAATTAAGCAAAAAGTACCTTCCTTGAATATTTGTCGCTTTTCTTGGCAGTGAAAATTTACAAATGCAAATCAAACTGTATTTTATATAACAATCATACAGGCTGTGTCTGAGTAGTTCATTGAAAGTACATAACTTTTCTAATAAGAAACTTAAGAAACTTTACCCTGATTGGAACCTTATATCTCTTTTTATAAGAAACACATCAGACCTCAAATTGAAAATGTTGTTTCTTATATGCGGGACACTACTGTACTTAACACACACACAATTTAACTGATTTCTTGTAAGAGTTTGTCAAGGTCTGCAATATGGTGGTAAGCAGAAATCTGTCACTTCTTTGGTTTCTGAGATTGCAATAGATCTCTTCGAAGTTTGGAGAAAGGGACTGATGAGAGCGGCGACCATTCTGGCAGCCTTGGCAACAGTAGGAAACCAGGGGAATCTCATCCGCTTCGGCGATAAGCCCATTTCTTGCGTCTCGGTCGCATCTCGCTGCAAACCCGAGTTATTTCGATTTATTTACATCTTTCAAGAGTTGCGCGATAGTTGTTTAGTATGATAAGTGCTTCTTATGGATTAGTAAGGCGTTTCGTCATCCTTCCAACCATTGTGATTGTGTTTGAGCCATTTTATTTCAGTAGTTCGTTCAATTTTGAAGGTAGGCCTGTTGATCGATTGGGCCTAAGCTGAGCCGCTGCACACGCCTTAGAACCCATCATTCGACTTTGGTAGTCTCGTTCTGATCGTAATAGTGTTTCTATAAGAGCATAATTTCTTTCTCGAACTTAGGCCTGATTTTTCCAAAAGAAACTATAACCTGTGTCAACTAACCTGGGCGAAAGTTCTAGAAAATTTATCAAGGATTTCATTTGCCATAAATTTGGATTCTTTCAAAAAATTTTTAAAGGACGGGTATCAAGCGTTTTTGAAGACTAGTCAAAATTTTCCCTGGCCAACCCCATATATGTTATTGGTTCACCCTTATTTGGCACAACTTTTCCAACATCAGACAGGTTGACAAGTCGCTTTGGAAGGGGTAATTTCTTTTCACAGGACTGAATTTTCCAAAATGTGACACTGTTACTTATACAATTTAGGATTTTCACATTTTATATTCAGCTGTAAGGTGAAGAATGATACCTACATGAATGGCAGGCTAAGAAAACACCTCTAAGCCACCAAAGAACATAAGAGGTTGGAGCAGAGACTGACTGGCCAAACCGAAATGAAAGGGACGAGAGATGAGCTTGGCAAGCGCCTGATTAATAGGCTCATAAACTCCAGTCATAAGCATGTCAAATTTTACATCACGAGAAAGGCAGATAACTTTTACGTGGCTTAAGAGGGTTCTTATCTATATGACCTGTCATTTCAGCAAGAAAATACGCCCCTAATGAATCAGATCAACTTCCGTAAAACTTAACGAAACGATACACGAATGAATGGAGTGCAAGTTGAATGAGACCCTAGAAATAAGAAAAGTTAAAATTTCATGGAAGTAGTTATTTTAACATGAAAATATATATTTAGTGAGATAAAATCAAACAATATTGGATGGCAAGGCAGCAGAGAGCCACAAAAACGTTGAAGAGTGGAAGTAGAGACCGACTGGCTTAACCAAATAATGGACGCAAAATTCATAGTTAGGCCACACGCCTTTTTTATAGGTTTCATAAGAGCAAAGAAAACAGATGAAACTATAGCTCAAAAGAAAGACAAACGAATTTTCCGTGGCAAAGGAGGGTTTTCGTTTCATAGGACGTGGCATTTGGAAGAAAATTGGCCATGAATTAAAAAGTGAAATTTTGGTAAAATTCGGCGAATGGATTTGTAGTAATTCAACATGCAGGTTGAATGCAGCTCTAAGTGTAGAAAATGTTACAGAATCAAAATATAATTGGTATTTTAATTGAAGAAAGTATGAATATCGTTCTAGAAGTTGCCAACTTATCGATCAAAAAGAACATCTCTGACTGAAAAGGGACAAAAAGTCTAGGTGGAGACTTGTTGGCCTAACAAAAATGATAGAATTGCAAAGCGAAGTTAATCAGGGCCTACTTCAAGGAATCTGAATCGGAAGTCAACAACATACAAAATGCCATATCAAGGGAAAAAAATGAATTTTGCATGACATAGGATAGATTGTTTCTCAAATGATTTCGTCACCTATCGAGAAAACATCCCTGAATGAAAACTATGAATTTTCATCATACCAAACGAATGATAAATGCGAAGAAAGTCATCAAATTAACCACCTTCTGAAAATGGGCCATTTCATTACAAAATATTCCAAAAAAGAAAATATAGCTGCCATCTAGGAAGTTGCTTGGTCAGTTTACATCACGACTACCTCCCAAGAAACAAGTTTCAAAAGGATCTGAATTCATTCATTTCTTAGACTCTTCCGTCCGATTCCAGTTCATCTTTTTGGAGATGAAAGACAAGGCAAAGAGGGAATATGGAACAGAGATCATAATCATCCTCATCATCATCATATACACACATTTTAACCGTGAACCGTCATAATGTCCTTCACTCACCTTCGCCACATGCTTCCGTCCTCACAAGTCCATCAAGTATTGGAATTGTTTCATCAGGTGCCTTATTGTCTAAATGTAGTTTGATGTCTACCAATACGAGATATTTTTCTTTTATCATTATCCAAGTACAGCATGGTCTACCTCTCTTTCTTCGTGCTGTATGCAGTGATTTGTACCGGGTGACCAAAAAAAAGTGATCCAGCAGAATCATTCATAGAAAACTGAGTAAGAGGCCGATTGAAAGGCTTCAAACGTTGTTCTGTGGCTAAAAGACTACCCTAAATTATGAGTATTTTTGCAATTTTTTCGGCACGGTAAATTTTCCAAATTAAGGATTTTGAGGAAAATGGCATGCCTGAAATCCTCAAAAAGTCATCAAAAACAGGGGATCGATTTACAGCCATTTCAGATCTTCAAAACAACGAGGAGCATGTTTTATATCAGGCAGGGAATAGGCAGCTAAGGCGAAAGTTTTCAAAGGACGTTGATAGTCCCTAGATACCAAAGTATTCCTGTCTCAAGTGACCAGGATACTCACCCTGCTTTTCTATAACGAATTCTTGAAAATTTCCCATTGCGTGGAGAGTTCAGTTCCTTTCAAATTCCTTGAGTTTATCAAGAACGGTTATTCCCAATTCTTAGGTACCTGGGGACTATAGGAAACTTTTGAATGAGTTGCCTATTCCCAGCCCGAAATCAAAACACGCTCCTCATTGTTTTGAAGATTTGAAGTGGCAATAAATCGATCCCCTGTTTTTGAAGACTGTTTGAGGTCTTCGGGCATGCCCTTTTCCTCAAAATCCTTAACTTTGCAAAATTTATCGAGCCCAAAAAAATAGCAAAAAATACTCCTAATGTAGGCTGGTCTTTTAGTGACAGAACAACGTTTGAAGCATTTCCATCGGCCTCTTACTTATTTTTCTATAACAGATTGTATCGGGTCACTTTTTTTGGGTCACCCGGTATAAGGCTAGCCTTATTGGCGGTTGCTTATCAAGTCTCATCAAGTGACAAACCCCATCTAACCTTATCTTTCCAATGATGGCACTCTATTTCATTGTTTCTGTTTTTTCACATAATCTTTCGTTAGAGATTACTTCTGGCCCAGAGATGCTAAGTACCTTCCTCAACATCTTTCTGTGAAACGACTACATCTGTTTTTCAAATCCATCTGCATTCGAATCTATCTGCTCTTTTGAGCAGAGATCACTCATTTTGCAATCAAGAGATTTCGTGAGAAATCTATTTCCATCAGTTTTCACAAAAATTTCACTGGAGACGATAGCAATTATTTAACTTTTAGAGGGGAATATAAGGCTCGAAATCTTCTTCCAACTTTTTTAAAGACAGTAATCATAGCTTAAAATGACAACACAACATCTTAAAGACAGACAGGACATTCGTACAAACAGTGGTACAAAGCAGCTGTCAATGACTCTCGATTACAGAGAGCTTGTTATGACCCCTCTCCCCACTCCGGGGGAGGGGGCACTCAGCACATACACATACACATACACATACACATAGAATGTTACCAAAAATGATACCATGGGGTCAATATAAAACTAAAATCATGTTCATGATATTCTTTAACATCAAATATTGTTGAACACTAATATTCCTCGGTTCACTAAGGGCAATCCTGACATCTGTTTCCATCGTTCCTCGATATTCTATGTTCCTGTACAAGTTTCCAAGTATAGAATGAGGTGATATTTTCGATTCGCAACAAGGCTGAAGTGATACTTTTGGGTTGCCTGAAATTTCTTGGACTTGCCACCCCTCCGTACAAGTATGTGCTGAGTATCCCCTGGGGCTACAAGATTGCTCGCGAAGATGTTTTCGGTTCACGCGGTAATGTAAAGGAAATTTAGCGAATGAATTGTAATGTTTACCTGGACATGGTTGTTGGTTACAGGCTTCTGAATCAGTAGCTCTACCAAGTCTTGAGCAATCTTTTCCACTTCCTTCAGGAGAAGAATTATTGCAGCGCCGTCTTCTTGTTCTAGTGCCATCCCCACAACTTTTACTGCAGGCAGTCCAGCTAGTCCAGATGCCATAACCACCATCCACAACTATCAATGATACAAAACATTTTGTCTAGATGCTAACAGTATCATATCATCACCGAATCTTCCACTCTCCTCTCTACATTACTAAAGTCATGGGGATTGCAAAGCACGGAGAGTGGTACCATCGTGCACTGCCACTGAGGGAGGAGGGTGTGTCTTTATTGTTTCTTGAAAGAAAGCTACGTCTGACTTGTGCGAAGATTTAGATATGACTCTTGTGCTGCAGGGGACTGGCACTAGGCGAGAGAGATGCTGCATGCTTCAAACTAGACTCTCGGGGGTGAAATGATTCGGAACGTGGAGCGCGGTCCGGTGAGTATAAGGAGAACAGTATAAACTGTATGAATAAAATGTTAGCTTTTGAGACGATAGTCAATTTACTTCGTGTAATTTTCTATCTATCTACCTTTATCATCACGATGAAAGCTAAGAAACAACTTCAGGAAACCCTGTAAAAATATTCCATAACATAACAAAGACGTTCCTTTACAATCTTGGTGCACATGGCAAACATTTTTGTATTGTTTTTCCTTAAACTCTCCACCCACGGTGACAATTCAATCTAAGGAACTGTTTCACAATTAACCCTGCAACTAAAAAAAGAAATAAGCTATCATAGTATGTGTGTAAGCCCATAAATGTACAATATATATAAATTCGTAAAAAACTTAAAGTACATGCAAGGTGGAAGGAGATCTTTTGAAACTTGAAAATATGAATGAAACAAAGGTAAGCCTTAGGATCTTTCCACAGATCTACAATTAGTCATTATTTTCTTTGCCTTCATCCTCGTTTTAAGGTTTTCTCTGTTGCTTTCTTCATCGCGGTTGTTGTTGTTGTTGTATTTGCTGACATTTGTTGGTGGTTTTCTTCTGTGGTGTTATTAAAGAATGCAAGATTCTTAACTTAGATACAGGGTACTCTTTCAGCCGTTAGTGACTTTGCTAGGATTAAGTCTGTCGGAAATATTGCCACTTGGCAGATGATAGGTTTATTACTATGTTTCCTACATCTAAGCTCTTTCTTTGTCTTAGCGATGCTGAACTAGGACTGTAGATACTGGATCCCCTTCTTTAGGTCTTTGCCAGGGTTTTGTGATATGTCTTGTCATTGATTTGCGCGCTGTTAAGTAGCAATGCAAATATTAGAATGCACTCGCTTAACCGGATTTCAAGTAAAGTACGTTCTCGACGCCCTACGTTTTTGGCCAATTTCCCTGACAGCAATAGGGTCACATGATTAGAAAATCGATATTTCTAGCGATGTTTCTAGGATGCTTGGATACAAATAAGCGAGAATTTGCGTGGGCATGATTGTAGATGTTTGATTTGGTCACAGTGCACCTGTAGCAGCTCTTCATTCAATGGCCACTTTGGCTGTTTCAAGCAGTGACGGAGGTATCTGACGCGTCCTTTTGGTCTTAGTATGAATATCAAATTATCCAGAATTGGAAATCTGTTCGATCTTAAGTGTTTATCCGCAGGCCAATGAAAATACCGCACAGCACGGAATATTGTGCACAAGGAACTCTTAACAAGAACTAAACTCTCACTATAACGAGTGCCAAGAGCCTTGGCTGAGCACTTGGACAATATTAATGAAACTTTTTTTATTTTGTCTGAGAAAGTAATGATCATACTTCTAATTATGGAGACAGAGCAGGTAGGTCAGGCAAGACAGCCAAATCTTCATGAACAACGAAATCATAGCGGCAAAGTTTATCCAAAATGATCATAATGCTTTGGAAATGAGAAAAAACGGCATACCTGAACAGATTCCACAAGTTCTTTCACATTTGCTTTTCACGGATGGATGACTGCTGCACAGTCCGTTAAATTTCCAGATATTGCAATTCTGTGAACTTTCCGTGTCGATGCACCCGTTAGATTTAACTGTTTTGTAAAATTATTAGACGTTAAGGAGTATTGGCTGAAAGTGACAGGGCACATGTGTTTTGATTAAACTAAATGCCTGCTTTCAAAGCAGCTATAAAGCATCCAAGTATTGACCAAATGCAGTAAGACCCCGCAAACAAGAACATAGCAAAATACGAAACTGCAGACTGATTCTGTGGAAAAAGACAACCAAAGATAAGAACCAAAAAAGACTGATTTACTTCAATGTTCGCATGAAATGGTTCACTTGATTAAGAAATTTCATCATATCAGTGTAGATAAACTCACAACTACTGACAACTGAACACCACCTACAGTTTTCAGGAATATGAAAATTCTTTTATCTATCTGTATGATATAAATTGCTTTGTCGACAACAAAATACCATACCCTCTAATATTTAAATGCAGTCATCCCACCCTCAAGTTTATCAAACACATACTGTATAGCTATATATTCATCATAGTCATAAGTGTCCTTAAGATTAGAAAAATACCCTGAAAATTGCATAAGTACCTTATTTTTAAGAACCTAGTCAGCATGTTTTTTAGAAAAGTATGTTCTGGTTTGCGGGGTTTTACTGTACAATACCAAGTTTGACAACAAAGGTAAATAATCTTTCAATAGAGCCGATTCGGATATCTCTTCTTGCACATTATCCAATCAGATGTGACCACGCTGTCATAAAACTAACTGAGACAGTGGCATAGGGTATCACTCATGGCTGTACTTTTTAGCGATTTGCAGGTAAATTCTTTAAAAATTCAGGGTTTTTCAATTCAATCTTAAAGGGAATCAAGGCATACACAGAGTGTATCAAAAAAGGCTATCTGCTGAAAAAGTTGAATTTCTCTCTAACGAAAAGTCTGATATAAATGAGATAATGATTTCTGAAAGACCAAATGCAGTGCTTTTCTATTTGGCATGTAAGCTTTGCAAGAAGTTGGTCTCTAAGAATTCTCCAGAAAAAAGAAAGCAACCATATGCCAAAATGAAATATCACCTTTGCGTAGTTTTAATTTTTCTTTGCTGGAAAAAAGAAACTAACATTGCAAGGCTTTTAAATCGTCTGATTCTGTAATCCACACATTGTAAATATGATTTAATGATGAGTTAGGATTTCAATCACCTATATCCAAATTCGAAAATTCTTCAAAACTTACACATATAGCAATCCATTCATTTTTAGAACAGATGAAAGGTCTTTACTTTACCGCTTGAGGGTGAGCCAAAAAAAAAACCAGCTTGACAATGCATGGCTTCAAGAAAGCAAATTTTACTGATACAACATGACATGATATGATTTTGTTACGGAAGGGCATAGCTGTCATTTGAGAAGTTGCTTGGTAAGGTTACGCCACGACTACCCTCCGAAAACAATCTTGGGATATATCGGAATTTCATTCATTTCTTGGATTCTCGTATTGAACTTCAATTCATTTTTTTTGAAGAGGTACGATAAGTCGAATCCCGAATTTGCTTTGCTTTTGGAATTGTTCATCAGGTGCCATATTGTTTATAGTTAATTTGAAGTCTACTACCAATTCGAAATATTTTTCTATTATCTTTATCCAAGTTAAGCATGGTCTACCTCGTTGTCTTCGCGCCGGTTGCAGTGATTCCTATAAGGCTAGCCTAACCGTCATTTTCATATCAAGTCTCATCAAATGACTAACCCAGTCTAACATTTTCTTTCTAATGATGGCACTCCATTTCCTGGTCTGTGTTTGTCATATGGTCTTCAGTTAGAAATTACTTTTAGCCAATAGATGTTAATTACTCTCTTCAACATCATTCTGTGAAACGAATCTGCCTGTTTTTCAAATCTAGCTGTTTTCGAATCGATCTCTTTTTGAGCTGAGATCAGTCCTTTTGCAACCAAGAGATTTTTGAGAACCTTTTTCTTGTTAAGTTTTTACAAAAGTTTCACTGGAAAGGATAGCGACTATTTAACTATAAGAGGGGAATATAGGGCTCGAAATCTTCTTCCAGTCTTGCTGACAGTAATCGTAGCTTAAAGTGACAATGCAACACCTTAAAAGACAGACAAGCCATTCGACTAAACGGTGGTACAAATTATCTGTCAATGCCTGTCGATTTCAGAGAGCTAGTTATGACCTTGCTTGTGAAGCTTTTTTCGGATCACCCGGAAATGTAAAGGAAATTTTAAGGAATAAGCTGTAGCTTTTACCTGGACATTGATGTTGGTTACAGGTTTCTGCATCATTAGCTCCACCAAGTCTTGAGCAGTCTTTTCCATTTCCTTCAGGAGAAGGATTATTGCAATGCCGTGTTCTTTTCTTAGTGCCACCCCCACAGCTCCTACTGCATGCACTCCATCTAGTCCAGAGGCCATAACCACCATCGACATCTATCACTGATAAAAAAAAAACTTTGTTTAGATGCTGGTAAGATATAGATAGATATCTTTCTACTCATTTCCATGAAACAAACATTATCTGATCACAAGAAGCATCAGGGGGGGGGGGGAGGGTACATGACTCGTGGACGGATGGGGTTTGTCACTTGATTTTAGGTTCTCAGAAAAAGTCCCCTTCCAGATTTATTCCAAAAAAAGATGGGGTGAGGGGGTCGATCAATCGTGTTGCAAAACTAAAGTCCAGAAATACTATCTAGTAACGATCCAAACAAGAAGCAGCTACAAATAGTCTTCAGAAAATATACACAAATTTGGCACTCGTATCTTGATCTTTAAAAAGTTTGATACAACAATAAATCCAAAACTAAGGTGATTCTGTTGGTTTCTCCAAAGCCTCAGCATGCCGACCTCTAGACTTCTAAAATTAGGGCAACAAGAGCTTTCGCAAGCTCCTTGCGCCCAAAACCAATTCGTCCGACGTCACAGAAAATCCCCGCATATAAGAACCTACTTTTTAGAGAGCCAGACTGAAATAGGTTCTTATTTCAAAGTCACTAAGACTAATTTCAAGGTATGTAAGCTCTTACTTGAAGGGTGCTTTGCAGGCCTTTTCAGAGTGTTACAAAAGATGTTCAGCCTATTAATTGTTTGGAAGGTTTCTTATGGACCTAATAATTAATTGGGGAGAAGAATATAACTTTAACAGCCAACTGTGATCAAATTGACTTAAAAAAAGCAATCAAAAACCCACTTTGCTACCCCTGCAATAAGAATGTGTGTTTCATCAAACGGAATCAGGTTCTTAATTGCAAGGTGCATAATTTAGGAAAGACAGCCTCTAGCTTCGTATTCTAATAGGTTCTTATATGCGGGGATTTACTATAGCCTTCCTAATCCATTGCTGTTCCAAGAACCTACCGATACAGGCAGGGATGGTGCGACCAGTGGGCTTAGAGGGCAGCAGCCCACCACAAATTCACTGAGCCCCCCATCGGCACTTGAATTTTGAACATTCCTATGCATTGTTGGCATTTCTGTGGCTTGCTTGTTATGTTTTCAGAGAGTGTTTCCGCATTTTGAGAGGGACCGCAGAGCATATTTTGGATTGAGGGGGCTAGAAATCGAGAAAGTCTGAGGGGGTTGGGGCTCCCAGAAAGAATTTTGTCCTGGATTGAAAAACTGAAACAAACTCCCAATTACATGTTTCAAGAATCAAATGAAACAGTGGAAAGGACCTTCATCCAATGTAGTGCCTGTAAGTACCCGCCTGCCTTTCAGTAATTCGCTGCAGGTAACTCGACTTTGATTTTTCAACTCTGTATACCGGGTCTCTCAAAAAAGTGTCCCCATTTGACTACACAAGGAAACAAAACAAAAAATATTGCGAGTTTTTGAGTGCATAGCTACATCATTTGATCTTCAACTTAAATGCACATATCTTGCATTTTGCATTTTAATAATTTTGCATTTTAAAATCACCTACCGAACACCGGAGATACGAGCTCACAAAGTCTGGATTTAGAGTGCATTTGAAACAAGAGGTTTTGCAAAAGGGCCTAGCCATCACTTGATATCACATAAATTTTGCAAAAGAACGCTCAACTCCTGACAATTAGTTTTTACTTTTGAAAACACTTTTTCTTTTGAAAACACTTAGACCTTGAAATGCTTCAAGTTTTCTTGAAATGACTTTTCCTTTGAGCAATCGGTCGTTTCATGAATTCCCTTCCAAAGGGTTATCCTTTCAAAGAAGAGGGATTTTGTTATATTTCTTTAATCATGGCGACGTCCAAGGTTCTTTCATTCCTTTGAGATTCACAGGTGCTTTGGAAAATGTCTATGATAGAAATCATGGCTGAGCCCTTTTTCAAAACCTCTGGTTTCGGGTGCACCGAACATTTCGAATTTTGCAAGCTTCTACCTCCGATGTTTGACGGATGATTTTCAAATTTAAGCTATGTGTATCTAAGTTGAAGATCGATGAGTACAGCTCTTCACTCGGAGAGTAATGGTATCTTATCATTGTTTTGTTATCTCCGGTTAAACGGGGCTACTTTTGGAGACACTCTGTATATGTGTATATGCGCATATACTGCTAGCCATTGTATTATATTGAATCAAAATGAATTTACAAAGAAACCATGACAAAACAGTATCTGTTGGCAAAATAGCGCCGCTTTGTTGAGAACGGGAGGCCTGCCTGCCACATTTTTCACAGTTTTCAAGTTAAACCTGTATCGCATGAACGCTTTCGAAGTCACATTTCAATCGCAACGAATTTTGGCCTCACAACAAATCATAGGCCTGCCAACAAGGTAGCCAAACAAAGCAACTCTAAAAGCCACAAAATTTTGCGGTATTAATACCTGAACAAAGCCCACAGCTTCTTTTGCAATTCTTTCTAGTGTATTCATTTCTGTCACAATAGCCAGCAGCTGCCCAGCTTTCGCATGATGATGCACTTGTTGCTTTGTCAGAACATCCTTTTGTCGTACGAGAAGACAATTTGATGCCTTAAAAAAGATTCATAGATTCAAAACTGGGGAATAACGAAGTTTCAAATCAATCAATGGTTTCCTCTGATATTTTGGATCAGTTAGAGAGATGTGTACATCGTAGAAGACCCAGGACAGCAATTTGAAAAATGAAACCCCATCGCCTGACTTCGAGTTGAACACAACATTTTTCAAATTTGAGAAGCCCTTTCAAACCTCTTTTACACAGTTTCTGTATCATCAGGCTGATTTAAATGTCTGGGGGGGGGGGGGTGGGTAACTATCATATATACAGGAACGGGATGTGCCATTTTTCGGGGTGCCTTCATGGAGAAAATAAATTTTGGGGTATCATTTTTGGTAAAATAACAAGTAGTCATAAATTTTAGGTTGTCATTTTAGAAAAAAAAACTCTTTAGGGTATTGATTTTGATCAAATTTCACTTACTCGGTTAAAATTTTGGATGGCTGTCACAATCTTAGGGTATACATTTTCAATGGCCTGTAAATTTTGGGGTATCGTTTTCGCGAAAATTTATGAATTTCACACGTCAAATGGCACACTCCCGTCACCCGTCTATTGACGTTAAAGGGGTTGAACTGTTAGCAAGTTCGATCAAGGATTCTAGGTCTGCAAAAAGCTCCCAAAATCTTAAAACTAGAAAATTTGCTCTTGGAAAACTTGACTTATCTTAGTTAGAAAAATATTCTCAGGAAAATATGCTTTCTCAAATCACAAAAGTATTCCTTCAAGTATCAAATGATCTTAAAACAAGCAGTCTTAGAATCTAGTAAGAAATCTTAAAAGTAAAACAAATCTAATAGAAAAGGTACAAATTAGCTATCTGTTTAACATCTTCATAAATTTTCGCTTCTCCCACGTAAACTTTTCTTTTGTCCACACCTTTGGAGGTACCATTATGGAAATAAGGTCGCACTGACTTATTAATGCTATCCCTGCCATTTTAACTGAGGATGTTCTTATGGATATAAAAATTACCCTCTGCTATTAGTTTTTGTTGTAAACTCAAAACCTTCCTCTTTGAAAATAATTATCAAAATTGATCTAAGCAAAGTAAGCACCAACCGCTTTAGTCATACAATCTCATTGAAAGTAAAATGTATATGAAATACTATTAAAACAGAGGGTGCTCTCTCCTCGATTAGAATTATTCATGAGAGCTCCTCATTTAAGTAATTCCCTTCATGCATTTTTTTCTCTTTGTTTTGTTCAATGCATATTGTATTAATTTTGCATGCTGTTGTATCAATTTTCTGTATCTTATATTCTTTGGTTTCGTCATTTGTTTGCCTGTTATTTCCAAAAATTGCATGTAATGGAATTTAAAATACATGAAACTGAAGCTGAGACTGAGACACAATTGGTGGAATCCTGTTCCTTTCCTATTGGTAGATCCGAAGTCAAAATGGTTGATTGGAGTCAAATATTCCGGATGCAAATTGATAAACATTTAGCTTGGGATAGAGATACCCCGTTTGTACGATCTAAGATTCCTCGTGCTATTGGACTTCTTAAATATGCCAAGTTGTTACTTCCATCAGAAACTCTCTGTAAAATGTATCGTGGTCGTCGTCGTCGTATGGTGCCTTGTCAGATTCTGACATTGGCTGTCACAGCATGATACAAAGTCTTGTTATCTGCCAATCGAATAATGTCCACTCCACTTTTGTCAAAGCATTTGCCTATCCAACCGAGAAATGTCTGTCTTTGTCTTCCTCTATCTCTTTTTCCTTCTACTTTTCCTGTTACCACCTGGTATTCGATGCCTCTCTTCCTCAGTACATGTCCCAAGAAGCTACATTGTCTCTTCACTATTTGCTTCATTATTTTGTCTTTCAGTCTGGGCTCTTCTCAATACCTCTTCATTCGTTATCTTCTTTGTCCAGGAGATCTTCATCATCCTTCGTAAAAACCACATTTCGGCCGCCTCGAGTTGCTTTTTCATTGTTTCACTTATTGTCCACGTTTCACATCCATACATCATTGTACTCCATATGTAGCACTTTATAAGTCTAAGTTTAGTTTGATTGTTAATATTTCTTGCAGTGAGCACATTGGACATAGATTTAAATTCTGTTTTTGCAATTCCAATTCTTCGTTTTATTTCTTGATCTGATTTCGCATCTGATGTTATTAAGCTCCCTAAATATTCAAATTTTTCAACTTGTTTGATTTCTATTCCATCAATTTTTATTTTGCACTTTGGATTTACATTCTTTTTTGAAATGGTCATGCTGAAAGTCTTTCTTTTGTTGATCTCTAGGCCAAATTTTCTACTTTCTTCCGTCATTACATCAATGAGGTTTTGCAACTGTTCTCCTGAATCTGCGACAATGGCAGTATCATCTGCGTACCTGATGTTATTTACATTGAGCCCTCCTAGTTTTACTCCATCCATGTGGTTGATTTTCCTCATTATCATCTCTGTGTATAGTGAGAAGAGCTCTGGTGACAAAACATATCGTGGTACGTGTCTTTGAGCCGCACCTTGGCTACTGCAGTTCAGTCTGGGGAGCATGTGGGGAACTAGGATGCACGTGCTGCAAAACTTCAAAGCCGCACAGCTAGAATTGTGACCAACGGCACTTCCGATTCTTCTGCTAATGCCTTGATAACAAGCCAAAGTTTGCCTATTGTAGCGGATATGATAAAAACTGAGACAGTTTGCATGATTCAAAAATCGATAAATTATCTTGCTCAAGACTCTCTGTCAGAAGTTCTTACTAAAGAATTTAAGATCCAGTATGAAAATTTGAGAAACAATGCAACCGATCTCCAAGTCCCACTAATGAAAACATATAAAGCGAGCATTCTCATATCGTGGTGCTGGCGTTTGGATTGGAGCCTCTTGGATTATAAAGTCAAGCAGGTGTGTTCTTTCAAAGCATTAAAAGACGCTTTGAGATTGTTTCTGTTTGTTAATTCTTTATCATTTATTTATCATTTTAACTAAATTAGTTACTATTTCATACTTACTTCAGCTTAGTTAGTAACATTTTATGCATGGCCCCTCGAAAAGAAGGATTTCTTGCTTGACGGGGTAATAGTGGTTAAAAAGCCTAGAATGAATGAATGAATGAATGAATGAATGAATGAATGAATGAATGCACAAATGAATGAAGGCATAAATGATGATATTTTGGTTTAATTTTGATTGACTTGAAGAAAGTTTTCGAAACGGTTCATCATGAAATCCTACTGAAAACCTGAAAATGTATGGAGTGACTGGCCTGGATCATGGCTGGTTCATATCATGCTCGGATTACTGTAAACAACTGTACAGGGTAGATGACACTTCCACTTATGTGGTAATAAATTGTGAAGTTCCTCAAGGCTCTTGTCTTGGCCCACTCTTACTCCTGATTTAAACAGATTATTCGACTCTTTCCCTGCAAAAATGCCATGTCAGCATGTGTAGAGTCATCTTTCTATCTCTTCGAAATGTATTAACGACCTGCAAAATGACCCAAACATAGATCTTTCGATGCTACAGGATTGGCTGCATGCAAACTAACTTTCTCAGGACGTTGTGAAAACGAAGTCGCTTATTATGGGCTCTGATCCAAATGTCTGTAACATCGAATGCCAGCTTGATGCTCAACCATCCTTTCAATAGGTGATCAGGACATTGAAATGATTACCAATAAAAGATACTTAGGTATTCAGATAGTCAACTCAACTGGGGCGATACTGTAAAGACCAAAAATCTTGAAAAACAATCAATAAAGTCCAGAAAAAAGAACATAGTTCCGTAACACTGATTGTATCAAGGATTCTAGGAAAATAATTGCTAATAATAAAAACATTTCAAACACAACGAATAGTTTCCTCTGTGCAATTGATGAAAAATTAGCCTGCAAAATTAATGCCACTCCTTACAGCTACTGTCAAGGGACTTTACTGAAAGTAATAACAGTGTCCAGTTTCAGTTTCGGACAATAGGAGTGCAGGAAATCAGGGATGAGATTGCCAAGACTAAAACTTCAAAGAACTTTGGGAGCGAAAATATCTCCTGCTATTTCCTACAACTAGGCTTGCTTTTTATTGAGAAGTCTTTGATATATTTGTTCAAGTCGGCCAGTTTCCAGACACAAGGAAATTGACCAGAGTTACACCAATCTTTAAGATCACTCTGCAACACGCTCTGATGAGCATGGAAAGCGGGTTTTCAGAAATCCTCCTCTTTAGAAACTTGTTAATTGCTCTGCAACCAATCGGGCTATCGAAATTCTGTAAAAAGTATTGGATTGCTCATATTCTTGGCAATCGAAAGACATATTTAACATAACTGTTTGTTTTCACGGCTTTGGAGAAGGCTCATTTCAAAATATTTTACTAGCTTCAGAAGAACTTCATTTCCACTCCGCTAATCTAAAGATTTTGATCAAACTTTCTAACCAAACAGACGATATGCTTGCCGACACACATGCCAACTTTGAAGTCAAAAGCTTGGCCAGTTTTTCCGCAATAAAATTCTAAAGTTTGGTAGTCTACTCGCCAACAAACGCAAGAAAAACTGGTCAGTCGATTACGATTGGCAACTGCGAAAGAATCAGTGAAGCGCTTGCAAACACGTGTGAAAACAAGTCGGCAGTCTTTCGAAATTGACAGTGCAAATCTATCTTTTTCATACAAATCTGTTGTGCTTGCACGAGGTATGGAATGTGATGTTTGAGTCCCAAGGCGAAGGACAAAATAGAGTTTTGCAAAACAGTGTGTGACAGAAAATGATCAAAAAATTTCATACTTTGTAATCAAATGCAACATGATGTTCCTTCCTTTTCAAAGCAGCTGTTCCTTCCTTTTCTGTCACACACTGTTTTCTTTCTTTTTCTTGGCCTTGGGACTCAAACAAGATATCCCATAGCTCGTGCAATCACAAATGATTTGTATGAAAAAAGATAGATTTGCACTGTCAGTCTCAAAAGACTGCCGACTTGTTTTCACACGTGATTGCAAGCGCTTCGATTCTTTCGCAGTTTTGCCAATCGTAATCGACTGACCAGTTTTTCTTGCGTTCGTCGTCGAGAATGCTGCCAAACTTTGGAATTTTATTGCGGAAAAACTGGCCAAGCTTTTGACTTCAAATTTAGCATGTGTGTCCGTAAGCATATCGTGTGCTTGGTAAAATAGTTTGATCAAAATCTTTAGATTAGCGGAGTGGAAAATGAAGTTCTTCTGAAGCTAGTAAAATATTTTGAAATGAGCCTTCTCCATAGCCGTGAAAAGAAACAGTTTTGTTAAATATGTCTTTGGATTGCCAATAATATGAGCAATCCAATACTTTTTACAGAATTTCGATAGCCCGATTGGTTGCAGAGCAATTAACAAGTTTCTAAAGAGGAGGATTTCTGAAAACCCGCTTTCCGTGCTCACCATAGCGTGTTGCAGAGTGACCTTAAGGAAGGAGACAAAGCTGAAAAGTCAAATTATCGCCCTATCTCTGTTTGACCTTCATCTCAAGGCTCCTTGAAAAACTTGTGGCCAACCAATTGTACCAGCATATGAACGACAATGGTTACTTTTCCTTCAGAACAGTCAGGCATTATTCGGCTTCGCTCTACAGGAACGTGTTTGCTAGAAACACTGATGACTAATACAATGGGTTGGATCTCAGGAAGGACTGGTATCTATTGACCTGAAAAGGGGATTTATCGCGGTTGATCATGATTTACTACGCAAAAATCTACAGTATTATGTTATTCGGCAGCAGCAGGTAGCGTGGTTCACATCATACCTTGCCAATCGAAGCAATTTCCCAGGGTTAACGGTATTGACTCATCAATTGCAGAAATTAAATGTTGGTGTACTACAAGGCCCATCGCTTGGTCCCCTTCTTTTCCTCATTTATATCAATGACTTCCAACAAGCTGTTCAAGGATCAATAGTGTCCATGTATGCTGATGACACGAGCATTTGCCATCAATCCTTTGACACCGCTCAGCTGAATGAGGTCATCAACAGTGACTTTGAACAAGATGAAAAATGACTCAAAGGTGATATACTTTCTCTTAATGTAATAAAAATTCATGCCATGTTTATTTCCACAAAACCGAAGTATAAAACTCTGAAAAAACAAGGTGAATCCTAGAAGCTAAAATTCGGAATGATTAGCTCGATGTTGTTGAAAAAACAAAATATCTTGGTGTCCACATTGACAACACATTGGACTGGAAGGAACACATCAAGACAGTTTCCACTAAGTTCTGAAGAGCAGCTTTTGAAACATGCTAAATCTCTTCTGCCAGATAGGACTCCGAGAACTATGTACACAGGTATTGTGGAGCCACATTGTCGCTATTCTTGTTCAAATTTGGGCCTGTTAGCCTGTCGTGGTCTGAATGAGATTTTTTTGTTATACTCAATTTAAAAATTTTACAAAGATGAATTACCTAAGACACTACTTACAACACACTTTACTACACTACAAAGACGATACCCCGGGGAGCATAATACCCTGACTACCCCGACGCCATTCCATAAAAGACATAGAACTAAACTAAAATTAAATATACGATTACAAAAAGCTACATACAACCAATTTACCGATAACTAATAGAAAGAAACCTGTTTCGCAGTTGATGTCGAGTTATCAAATTCGAAAATTTTAGAAAACCAAGACACTGAGCCAGTGCTAGTAAAGTTTGGATATTGGAGGTCAGCTGTGACGCCTGAAATCAACTGCGAAGCAGACGTAAGACTATCGGTAAAAGGAACAAGGAGGACTTTTTGACTTTTACGAAGGAAAATTTCTGAAAATTGCGTAAGGCAGGCCACTGGTCGAAATTCTTAAATCTTATCCTTAAATCTTATCTGAATGAGATTAACCAGTTACAAAGATTACAAAACCATGCTGCACGCATTGTAACTGGTAGTAGCTTGGATACACCGGACTGCCACTTAAAAAAAAAAATTTGGCTGGAAGACCATAGATGAACTAATTAGTAGTGAGTCTAAAGCTTGGTCTAAACTTGGTATAAACCAAAAAGAGCTTGAATCCTAGTTTTATGAGTGAGATTTTTGAGGCAAGAGATGTACAATATGACTTGCGAAATAAGAGTACTCTTGGCATTCCTAATGCCAAGACAACTTCTTATGGCATAGAAACTGTGAGATATTTGGGTCGAAAGCCGTGGCAAACATTACCTCACAGTGTTAGAGAGTCCCAATCACTGACTGCTTTTAAAAAAGAACTAAGAACCTAAACAAAAGAGTGTGACTGTAGATTGTGTAAAGCATTCATTTCTGGTTTAGGTTTTATTTAACATTCTTTCTTTAAATCCTGTATGTGCATTGCAACATTGATATGTATGATAGATAGTTGGCATTAATTAGCTTTTACACAGCCATTAGAGTTGTACGCCAACTTTGAACAAATTATTTATTATCATTATTATATATTGGTTTCCATATGATCGTTACAGTCGGTGACCTACTTCAACACATTGGCGACGTGTCCCCGATCAGTCGGCGACATATGGAAACGATCACTGTTAAAATCATATGGAAACCATGCTTTAACCAGGCAAAGGCCAATCTTAATCTTGACAGTTTTATCTAAAGAATTTTGTGGAGAATGGAAAATAACAAAGTTTGTTTTTTGAATATTTAATGCAAGTTTATTAGCATCAAGCTAATCTTTTAACTTTCTTAAGTTCTTTTGACTAATTTTTAAGCTAAGATTACATCTCCATCTACACCAATCTTCTCTGAATTAAAAATTCTTAAGTTATATGATTTATTTTATTTCAAGCTGCTTATTTGTGTGTATGAATCTGTTCACTTGATTTCTGTTATCTTCCACATTTTTTTGAAACCTTGTCATCTGTTCATCAGTATGATACTAGGCAGGCTCGCAAGGGTGATATTATTATGACATGTAAGGACACTTTGATATATGGCTTACGATCAATTAGATCTGCAGGCGTTAAATCATTGAACAATATTCCGTCCAGTATCAAAAAGTCTACTTCAGTAATGATTTTCCGTCGCGATCTTAAATTACATCTTTTGTCAACGTACCAGCCTTGCATACCTCGATAAGATAACTTTTCCGCATGTTAATCATTCAAAATCTGTGAAGATCTCTTAAAAATTGAAAATTATAAAATTGAGAGATGTGACAGAAATCGAGAAGGGGGTGGAATTGCTCTCTATATAAAAGATAGCATAAAGTACCATGTACGCAAAGATTTGCCCGAGAAATCGCTTGAATTATTGTGCATTGAGGTCGAGCCTTTAAAAGCCAGACCATTTTTCGTTATTTCATGGTACCGACCCCCTAGTGACACTGTAGAAACTTTTGATAAACTTGATCGAATTTTGCAGTTTCTTGAGACCGAGGGTAAAGAGCTTATACTCCTTGGTGATACAAATTGACTTCCTTAAGTTTTCAAGCACGTCAGATGTGTCCTGTCTGAATAATCCAAGCAAGCACATGCAACAAATCTACTGTTCTTATGAGCTAAAACAACTCATAAACAAACCTACGAGGGAAACTTCTCTACAATCTACCCTTATCGACCACATTGCAACAAGTCACATCAACAATATTACATCTTCCGGCGTTCTAGAAATCGGTCTTAGCGATCACTACTTGGTCTACTGTGTAAGAAAGTTCCGGGGAGCCCTCAAGACTAAACATAAAGTAGTAACAACTCGCCAGATGAAAAAATTCAACGAGAGTGCATTTTGGCAGGACCTTGCATTAATTGACTGGTCGTTGATTTTGCAAAATGGTACTGATCTCAATGAGCAGGTAAGGAACTGGTGCGAAGTGCTCTCGATGATAATTGAAAAACATGCTCCTTTAAGAAAACGGAGGGTTGCCGAAAGATACACTCCTTGGTACACTTCAGAGCTAAGTAAGCTCTCGCAAGTAAGAGACAGAATAAAGAAAGCTGCAGTTAAAAACCAATCTGATTTGTTATTTGCTGCATATAAACAAATCAGAAATAAAGTTACTAATATGAACCAAAAGCTAAAAAGGGATTTTTTCTCTGATAAAATAAATGCCTTTGAGGGTAACATGAAAGAAACATGGAAAACCATCAACCAGATGATAAATAAGAGATCCAAAACTACTCATATTTCTTCTCTCGAGGATGGTGACAAAGATATTACTGACTCTCAACAAATTGCCGACGCTATGAACCAGTATTTTTGTAACATAGGAGAAAAGCTCAGCAGCAAAATTCCAACAAGGAGAAATCCCCTGTTATCTGGGGATATTAAGATAAATCAGCATTCTAAAATCTTTAGGTTTAAGAACGTTGATGAAGTGCAGATATGCACGGCAATGAACGCCTTAAAAAATCTAATGGATTTGGTTTAGACGGCATTTCAAGCTATTTTTTGAAAGCCGGCATGCCTGTCCTAGCTAGCTCATTGAGTGCCATTTTTAATAATTCTTTGAGGCAGGGTGTATTTCCTGATTGTTGGAAAACAGCTAGGATTGCACCTATCTTCAAAGATGGCCCTGAAAATATTAAATCTAACTACCGTCCAATTTCGGTCCTACCAACGGTTTCGCGTTTATTTGAGAAAGTTTTGTATGGCCAACTTTACCAATACCTGGATGAAAATAAGTTGCTTTACTTGCACCAATCTGGGTTCCGATCATTGCACTCTTGTGTCACATGTTTACTCAAGAGCACGAATGATTGGTACACAGACATCGACAGAGGCGTCAATGCGTCAATGTCAATGCGGTCGTTTTCATCGACCTTAAAAAGGCTTTTGACACTGTAGACCATAGTATCCTGCTAGAAAAGTTGTCACTTTATGGCATAAGGGGTATTGAGCTTGAGTGGTTCAGATCCTATCTTAGTGGGAGAAAACAGTGCTGTAAGGTGAATGGGCACATATCGAACATTGAAAGTATTCGATATGGAGTTCCCCAAGGATCTTGCTTGGGACCACTTCTCTTTTTGATATATATTAATGACCTTCCACTTGCACTTGATAATGCCAAGGTTACTATGTATGCAGTTGATACCAGCATCTCTTATTCCTCTAAATCAGTTGATGAAATCAATTCAGCAATCAATGATGATTTGTCCAATCTCAAATTATGGTTAGAAGGCAATAAGTTGTCTCTAAATGTTACGAAAACTCAAGCTATGCTTATCGGTAGCAGGGCAAAACTCCAGAACATTTCTAACAGTGATGTCATTAGCCCTAAGTTTGTTATTGATGACGAAGTTGTCCCGATGATAAATGAAGCTAAGTACCTTGGAATACAAATTGACAAAACATTGGGTTGGAAGGAACATATCAACATTATTGCTGCGAAGATTTCTCGAGGGATAGGGATGCTGAGATATGCAAAGAGGTACGTCCCACTCAGTACAGTAAAAACCATGTACAGAAGTATAGTCGAACCCTATCTACGATACTGTTGCACGGTATGGGGATGTTGCACTGAGGCAGACTTAAAAAGATTGCAAATTCTCCAAAATCGCGCTGCCCGTATTGTGACAAATAGTGCTTATGATGCACACTCCTTGCCCCTTATTAAAGGTCTGGGCTGGCTAACAGTTAAAGAGCTGATCAGGTTTGAAACGGCAACTACTGTTTTCAAATCTGTTAACCAACTTTGCCCAGACTATATGGCCCAAATGTTTCAAAGACAGCGTGAACAGGCAATGAGGACGCTAAGAAACACCGAAACTGACTTGAGACTTCCTTTGTTTAGAACAACAATGGACAAAAGTCATTTGCATATCGAGGGGCTACCGTTTGGAATAGTCTAGATCACCAAATCAAACTGTCTCCCTCGCTATCAAACTTCAAATTTAAACTAAAGGAAGGATTATAAAGCAAACTTTACGTACTTCCTTCCATCAAGAACATATATTAATTTTTCCTCTCTGTTGCAATTTAATTTCCTTTTTTCGTTTGGATAGGAATAATTAAAATTAGGTTTTTTTTAGGGAATTTATCTGACAATGCATTAAGAGGTATTAGGAATTTATTGAGTAATTAATTTTTTCTTTTTGTTTTTCTTTTCTGTTTTAACAGGGCACATTGTAAAGCAGTTTTTTTTTCCCGTATGAACTGAATGTTTTTTTACCCTGTATAAATAATTTGAAATGAAATGAAATGAAATGAAATGAAATGAAAACACTCAAATTTCATAATTTTAATGACAAGTTTCTAGAATAGGGGGTGCTCTCTCCTCGATTAGTTTACCTAATGAGAGAGCTCCTCCTTAAGAAATTCCCCTCCATACAAAATTCTATGTACCCTTATTGTAAAATTTATCTTCTATTTTTGTCATCTGTTGCAATTTGTCATTTAGTTTATTGTATTGTATTTTAAAAGATTTTTTGTATGTAGTGGAATTTTAGAATAAAACAAGAGGGGAGTGACATGGTAGTGGTACCATGGTACCAGAGGGGTGGTACCTGGTACAACATTGTGCAAATGTGGTGGAACCTGGTACCAAAGGTAGGGGTACCGGTACCAAGCTTATATGAGTCGGTACCAATAAAAATTTCATCCTTGGATGATTTTGGAATTCCTAGAACAAATTTTTAGCTTTACAGTGCAGACAGTGACACAGATGCCACGGTGACGTGCTCAGGAGTGGTTTGGTCTAGCCATTGGTCTCACGAGGAACCGACGTAGACCTCATTTCAGAATTCGTCATATTCATGATAGTTCCTTCCCCCAAAATCGGTGGTACCAATACCTTCAATTTGGGTGGAACCTGGTACCTTATGAGTTGGTACCGGTACCAATTACTCCCCCTGTCACCCCCCTCAAACAACTGAACAAATGTTGCAGATATCAAAGGCCATTTGTAATCGTCCTGGAATTCAGATTCATTTTTAATGATAGTTTCGCTTCAACTACACGGATCTTTCTGAAAATGGGTTTTAAATGTAAATCAAAAGCTTCAGGTTTCAGAAATTAAATTCCAAAATTCGTAGTTTTAAGGCATCACTAAATGAGTACCAGGAAAGTAGTCTGGCTTTTCTGATACACACATTACACATTTCTAAAACCAACGAATGCAAACAAACAAAGAAGTATAAATGCAAGACAAAGACATATTAAATTCAACATAATCAAACAGAGCGGTAGCACCAGCCTTTACCAGACCAGGCAAATATTTTTCGATTTTCTGGAGGAGGGGCTTTTCAAGCACCTAATTATCTCCACGAGTATAACAGCTACGACAATTCGTACTGTGTAGTATAGAGCTCAAATCTTTAAAAAGATGGGTGTAAAATTCTATTACATATTTCTTTGAATTAAAGTGCTTGAAATTAACTTTTAATAATTTGGTGTAAATTTGCCGTGGCAATTTTATGATACCTTGATTATTTTCTTTTATGATACCTTGATTATTTTCAAAATGGCCGCATTCATTAATTTTGATGAAGCTGTGGCGTCATTAAATTTCTAAATCCGTAACAGGTTTTTGGTTGCAACCATACTATAGAACTTTATAAACTATGGCTTCCGTGAAGGTTTTATAAATTTCCCTCGAGTAACATAAAATTTACGACGATTTTAATTTCTTCAAAACTTTTGATGAATTTTTGCAAAAATTATCAAGATGCTGCCATTTTGAAAATAATCAAGAAATCCGAAAATTGCCACAGCAGATTTACAGCAAAGTACCAAAGTTTCTTTCAAGCACTATAAAAATGAGATACAATTTTACACCCACCTTTTTAAATATTTGAAGACAGATCGAATAAATTATATTGGTTTATATATTGCCGAGATTCAAGGGCAGAGAAACAATTTCAGGCATTTTAAAGATTTTCGCTGCGAGCACTATCGCAATATCGGCACCTTGTTTACACGTGGTTACACAATAGGGACTGAAGTGTTTATTTTCTGATTATCTATCACATTTCCAGAAAAGTCAGCAAGTTTAACTATTATTGCTATCAATGTTTAGTTGCTATTGTAAACAGTTTGGGGGTTGCGGTGTTAAACCCGTTTGACTGAGAACAATTTGCATTTAAACAACATTATCAAATTCATAGATACGACTTTAATGCTCCCTACAGTCACTAAAGTTCCTCTAAAACAAGGGAACTTGCAAGATTAAAATTTAAAAGCAGATGATATCCACAACCTGGCAAACAAAGCTCTTCCGTTTTGCTCGTATTTGAATTTCCACAGGTTATACTAGCATGGGTAGCAAAATGACGTGATCCATCAGCCTGGACGTCCTTGGTTAAACCATCTGCTAACTAAAAAGAATTTTCGTCAAATATATTATTACCTTATGTATGCAATATGTTTAGAGACGCAAATGTCACTTGTTACTTTCAACACGAAGGAAATACAGATAATTCGCTACAAGTTAGAATTTAAAGACAAATAATACTTGTCCATTCTATATCATCTAAATTACGGTATTACCCCGCCACTTAGAAACTGACTTATAAGAAACTGCAGCCTGCCACATGGCCCAACATCTACCCTGATATAAGAAATCAATCAGCCTGAAATTTTAAATTTGGTTTCTTAAAAATAATTTGATTGGAAAATGGTATTTTTCAAGCATTTCATAATACAAAACTTATTATGTGTCTAACTTATCATGTGTCTGTTTTCATTTTACATGGTAGGGCATTGTCAATTTAAGGTTACAGTAACTGAATTTGAATAGTCACTTTCCAACATTTGGTTTGATGTAACCCACATAAAAACAAATTTCATGGTTTCTTTTGATGCACATCTGGTGAGTTTCTTGCTTTAATTATAAGAAATTATTCAGCCCGTTTTATCTGTTTTTCTCCATTTGTAAGAAACCAAGCAGCCTGGTGTAAAAAAAAATGAGTTTCTAATTGGCGGGGTAATACTGTATCGCAATGTCTTGATCAATGATCCTCCGCCGACGATGATTCCCTTGTATCCATGCGGTAAACCTTGCTCAACAGGGACTCACAACGAAACACCTGGCCTTACTTTCTGCATTCGATCGATCCAATCATGATCGAGCGACTGCTTTAGCTATGTTCAACAGTCACTCCTCGGAACAAAAATGCGATAAAAACCACGTTAAGCAGACATTTAATCAACGAAACATGGCATAAATCTGAAGAAAGAAGTTCACTTTACCTGGTGAGTGCAAAAGGATTCTTTCAACACAAACCAGAGAGATCTTCAACTACCTGCCGAAGCAACTTCGTTCAAAATCTATTCAACAGAATCATTCTAATTGAAAATTCGACAGCATTTTTCTAAGTCCTTTGCCAAATTTCGCGATCTGATTGGTACTCAAGGAATCGCGGAGTTTGGACCTAAGTAGGGCCAGGTTTTTCACTGCAATATAATGAGCCTCTGTTGACTAAAGCACCATCATCAAGTCAAAGAGCACAGGGAAACAAGAGACTCATCGTCATTAGTCTATTGTCAGGCATAACCTTGACTATATATTCAATGGTCATTGGCATTCGCTTAGTGTGAGAACACAGATGAGTTCAAGAGTCAATCAAGATGCAAATAAATAGTTAAATATTCAAACAGATTTGCGACGAAACTTGGTTTCATGTAAAGAAGCCTTTACATAATACTACACAATCACATGACACAACAGATTGATCTGTTTCAAAGTTACAGGAGTTCGTTCTCAGCTGGGCTTCGATTTATCGGTCTCTTCTTGCCAATCAGAACACCCATAACAATTATCAAAGCAATCACTGCGACGATACCAATTACCGCACCTACGATTAATGCGACCTTCGTCTTTTTCGGTTTATCTACAAGAAAGAAGAAAAATTGTGACTCGTAATGATAACAACAATGATTTCTTACAATTTTTTTACAGTATTTGCAGTATTTGCAAATTCTCCTTCTTTTGGCATTTAAGAGTGAAGAACTGAGATTGCGTCCGAATCCCGTTAAGGTTCACAAAGTTCAGAAAAGAAAGATAAATTCAGGTTGAGACATTTCAATAAAATAGTAACAGCAGACAAATCCAGTAGACGAATCCAGTAGACAATATCATCAGTTTGTCAAGATTAAGTCATGTTTTGCTCAATGTTTCGAAGCAATACTGTGCTTCATCTTCAGAACACCAAAATTCAAAAGCACGATGCTATTTTGAGATTGATCAGCCATTGATTACGGCTAATTGACATCGCTGGACCAAACAAAAATTTTGTACCTTTTGGTACACCATGCAGTATGTTTCATATGCATGTCAACAAAGGAAAGTTAACTTGAGTTTGAAACCTTGCTTTTATTGAACGTAATGAGTAATTGCTATGTTGCAGCACAAGGAAGTCAAGATGGAATGCTATGTCAAATCTAGAACATGCTACGACAACATAATCTGCTAAAGAAACACCTGAAATCGATTCCGATATGGCTTCATTCCAATTCTTTTATTCCCGCACACGAAATGTGTCATTAAATTTGAACGAGGGTATGGAGATGAAATTAGGAAGTTTTAAGCGATTTTCAAAATGATGTTGGGCAAATAAGATGCAGCAATCCATTGTACGTTTACGAGAGAAGGTCCCTGCTAAAGATCGAAATTCTGCTAATTCTTACCAATGTTGTTTATAAGCACGCTCTGACAATTGATTTTGCTTTTATCTCTGTGAAACTATTTTTGAGCATATTTCGAGGTGAAAATGTCAGCTTGAAATCACTTTAGTACTATAAGAACGGATAAATGGCTATCAACTGATAAGACTGGCACATGCATTTTAATTAACGTAGCATTTTGGTTTCAGTTTGTTATAACAGAGACAATACTCGTCAATCCTACTAAACAATGTCTCAAACTCTAAGTTGAAGTCTCATCCATAAACAATATCATGGAATTAAAAGCATGGATGCTCCACACTAGCTGAACAGAGTGCAAACATTTTGATGTATCTTCTAGGTATCGAGTAAGCAAAAAGTGATATCTGAATAATAACTAGCGTCGTTGGAAGATTTCTCAGTGTTGGACAGAGCTAACAATGAATTTGATTTACTTATCCACGAAAGTTTACTTATTTTACGCGATCGTCCTTCACTTAACTCCCAACAGTCTTCTATCCCCCTAGCTCTGTTTTAATTATTATTCCTTTGGGCTAGCCCTTTCGGTGTTTTTTTATACGTAGGAGCTGTAAACATGCACTTTTAGTTGTTTATCGTTATGAGTATAAATAGAACCTCGTGCTTTGAACATTTAATTCTGATGATGAAGCACGGAGAATTGCTTCGAAACGTCAATATAATAAACATGGACTAGTCAAACATAAACCTTATTCTAACTATCTCCTAACTATTGGATTGTCTTAACTGGAAATGTCGTAATATACTTGGAATTGTCAAACTTGGAATGTCTTTTTGAATATCAACATGATTATCGTCGCAATTCTTGTACTCCGTGAATAATAACTAGGTTTCCATCGTTGAAAATCGTCCAAGTAAGATGTACGATCTTGTGTCCATTATAACTAAATACTCGGCAAGCAAGAAAAGAAAAACATTGCCCATTTGAAATGCCATTGCTTCTTGGATATCAATACATTGATATTGACAGCTATATCCCTCACAATTCCAGAGCAGAGAGGATGAATTCAGTTACGTAAATAATAAAATAGATTTGAATGTGTCCACAGTCAAAATATATTTGCCAATGTGATCCTCGTGATATCTAGGGAGCAGTGGCTTTTCAAACAGAGATTTGTTTGCTCACCCGGCACAACCTTTAAGAAGATTCACTCTTTCAAGTGAAGCTCAGAGGCCTTAAAAAAACTTGTGACAAAATACATAAGATTCTCAAGGGATTAAAAACACCCTTTTCGTCACTAAAAATAAATAACATTTGCAAGATTTAAGTTCTCTTTGAATGGTGTCAACTTTGCAGACTTTTGCCATAAAACATCAATTTTATAACCAAATACATTTTTGTTCAACCATATAGATGCAGATAAAAGGGCACCACGTATACAGGGACATGTCCCTATACCCAATAATTTACACATATTTTCATACTTCCTTGCTAAAAAGTCTCTTATCAACAGCTCTCCTTTTTACAAATTTGCGTACAGTTCCTTGATAAAGCAAGCAAACTTCATTTCCTCTTTGGTTTTTCCTTTTTTCCTTTTTTCAATAAGTAAAAACAGGTTGAAATCGCAAGGTGTTTTAGAAAATAATTCAACCCAACGATAACTGAAAATCTTAAACGAGTAGATGAAATGTATACCGTCTGAAAGTAAAATCATTCTTCTTTCCAATCATATGCACTTTAGATACTTTAATGGAAATATGTATAATCCTTAGAGGGTCACTGGGCGGGTGTTCTTTCTTAAAGGTCTTGACTCCAACAACAGAAGAGTTTCCAGTCCTAAGTGCATTAATAAACGGTGCCACGCATAGATTTCAATATGGTTGTTTACTGGGATGGGAGTCATAAAAACTTTAAAATACTTTGAGACTTGGTTCGCGCTGGGTCTTTCGGGTCGTTGGGTTCGTGCGGGGGGACCCGAGAGACAAAGCACTGAGACTTTGGCTCTTTGTCTTGTGGTTCTTTCTGCGCGGTCTTGGCGGCCCCGGGGGGCCCAGTGTGAGCCAGTTTCAAACATCTTCTTTTAAATTTTGTGCGAGTTAATGCTTTTTCATTGTTAGCAATTTCATTTTGGAATAATTTTAGCTTAGGTTTTGGTTTTCAACATGTATAAATACTCGGCTGTCCTCTGGTTTAGTTTAACTGAAGAAGATTTTATCATCGAAACGTTTTTTATAAACAGTTGTGTTTTTATATTCTTTTTTCTGTTTATTTTTGATGGTGGTTTTTGTTAACATATGTATAATTTAATTGATATCTAGTAAGTATGGCTTATTTCAAATGCAGCATGCTGCAACTGCAAAATCAAACGTTATCATTTCCTGAAAAACTCAAATGAAGTTGGGTTGCATTTTTTCTGAAACACCCGACATATAGGAGGACGCCCTTTTATCAGAGTCGCTTTACCAAAACATAAACGTTGATTTTATATATTTCATTTATGAGGACATGCTCTTTTATCCACGTCTATACGTCACATGATTTTACGAATCTTTAGAATTTGCATTGGCCTTGAGCAATTTCATCAAATATAAATGTAGAACGTGTGTCTTCACTACCACCGAGTTAAGTACCCTTATGGACCATACAAAGTACATCAAGTCAAGGGCTATCCAAACATGCCAAAAAGCTTGACTAAAGGTCAAAATAAAAGTTTACATTAACTAAGTGCCAGGCTTTTATGATGGAAGGCTTATGATTATTCTTTAGGGACCGAGTAAAATGTTTGATACCTGACTCACAATTATCAAATTCACATAGCAAATGTTGTTCATTATCACATGTCTCCTTTAATGACCAGTGTTACAAAGAAAATGTTTTGTTTGCTCAAAAATGGGTGTCGTTTTCTGGGCTGTCTCAAAAATAAGAACCGAAAACAAACTGAATGGTAAATATAAGCTACAAATGAGAATTCTTACTCTTTGTGGGAGAGGCAACTGTTTGCCTGGTAAATATTGCAACTTTGTCCGTTTCAATTTTTGTAGGACGTTGTGTTACAACGCTATCAGCTTCTGCCACAGACAACGACTTTTTCTCTGAAACTGTGCCTAGGATTAAAAGAGGCTACGTTTAGCTCATTGAACTATTAGTGACGCGAATTAGCAGATATATCGAGATTTTGCAATTTGTTCTTCAGACCAGCAATATTGTTGCTAGACTCATATGAATGACGCTCCAGTGGCTAGCTATATTACCTTTCTATATATTAGGATGCTGTTATAAGCACGTACTGGTAGCCTCAAAACAATCAATTGAAACGTTTACGATCAAAACAATTTTAGGTCATTGGATTGAGTAGGGAACAAAAGGAGAATTCAGTGACAAGCAATGCCTTCCGCATACCCGAGATAATGACATGTAATTAGCAGCCTCTTTTCAGAATCACAGATAGCCCTTGTCTTGATCGAAAGAATCAAAACTTTTTGCTAATCAAAGTCGCTCTTTAGTGTTTCATGAAATTAATCATTAATCTCTTACCAGTTAGCCAATATTATTATTCGTGTTACTTTTTGTAAAAAATTCGCAAGCTATTTTCTCAAAGTGGCTCAGACTAGATAAGAGTTACTGTTTCTGAGTCGTATAACTTACACGTTGTATTTAGAACAGTAAAAACTCGCACATAAGAACCTTCACTTATTAAGCACCTGCATCCTGAAGTTATATATCTTCCAAGAAATAAGAACCATTTCAGCCTAAGATCTTAACTAGGCCCTTGATAATGGTTTTCATTAATTAATTAATCAATCAATCAATTAATCAATCAATCAATCAATTAATCAATCAATTAATCAATCAATCAATTAATCTATTAATCAATCAATCAATTAATCTATCAATCAATCAATGAATCAATGAATCTATTAATCAATCAATCAATTAATCTATTAATCAATCAATTAATCAATCAATTAATCAATCAATCAATTAATCAATTAACCAATTAATTGATACATTCATTGATTCATTCATTCATGGGGAAACAAATGCAGCCTATTTGGGAAACAAATTCTTTCATAGACTCCATAACTACTGCAAACAGATTTCCATCGGCCAGCTAATTTGCCCTCAAATTTCAAAGCTATACCTTCAACTATCCGTTGCTTTTTGCAATTTGTTTTAGACCCTATTTTAAAAGCCTACAGCCTGGTTACTGGACGTACCTCATTGCATAAGAACCTGGATAGGCTGAGTTAAATATCTTAGGTTCTTATGTATGGGCTTTTACTGTACTTTTTATAAACAAAGTTTGACTTGAATAAAATTTATTGCAGTTATTATCTTATTTTCTCTCCGTTTAATCCAGAGTTCAAAGTTAAGTCACTATTTCTCTTGCAGGATTTAAACAGCTCTCTCCCTGGCTACAGTTTAATTGGGTTATCAATCTTCTGTAGGCTGGTTTATTACGAGTCTGCTGTTTACGTCCATTTCTAAAGTTTGTACCGAAATCAGTTGTCTATGAACGCATTTTCTGCAGGCATCATTTCCCATTGTTCTACCGGGTGAGTCAATAAAAACGCCCGGCGTTTGAAAAAATCCTGCTCCCTGAATATCAAAGCAATGATATTGAAAACGTTCTTGTTTTATCCCTGATATGTCAAATTAGGTTCAGTAATTTACCCGGCTTTATTCGGTCATTCCTTCCCGTTAAAATATGAGATTTTCTGCAGAAAGCTCCTTTCGAAAACCTGCAAAAATGAGTGAAAACACTAAGCAAAATTTTCCTTTGTTCTCCTTCCAAGTAATAATGACTCAAGGATGTGTTCATGTTTTTCGTCCTCTTGGGAGAATGGAGTCCCCCTGAATAAGTTATTGACACCAGGGGGAAGACTTTTCAGCCCACCAATGGGAAAGCACGTGCTAAAGCGTGCTGAAAGTCATCGTTGTGAGGTAAACGCATTAGGAACTTTTGCTTGTACTTTTAGCACGTTTTTAAGGTTTCTCAAAGGGAATGTTTTTAGAAAATCGCTCACAGAGTCTGAACGGTGTGACCGATTTTAGCCAGGAAAAATTCGAAAAATAATTGAATAAGTTAGCTATTAAATCAGATATTGCAAAATATCATTGCTTACATACTGAGAGAGCAGTAGCCTTTCAAACATCGGGCGCTTTTTTTGACTCACCCGGTACAATCAGCATGTCGAATCTTGAAGATATCGTTCAAACAAAGAATTCATTTCATAAAAATTGATTTCAATACGGATAAAAAAGTACCGCGTGAAAATAAAAAACCATCACCATTTCAAAAATCACTGATCCCTTGATTTGAAGAAAACACTGTTGGTAAATATATCACTCACGGTTGGATATGTTCGAATCCATTTTACGACTAACTTGACTTAAATGTATCAATTTTTTCTGAAATTGTGACACATTTTCTCAACAGAGTCCTTTCAGGAAATCTTAAAAGCGGCATAAACTTTCTGCCTTACAGCGATAATTTTTGCATGTTTTAGCGCGTACTATCCCGATGGGAGGTTGAAATTGTCATACCTGGGAGCATAACGAGGTTGATTGATTAAGGTTATTGCATCCTCCGAAGAGGATAAACTGGTGCCAAACTTGCTGGCTTACTCGAATCCTATAATTTCAGAAGAAAATTGCCGACCTCAGTCAAGTAAATTCTACATCGATTTGAAGATGTCTACCAGTGAAGAACATATCTGCTAATATCGTCATCTTGAAATCCACGTAGCAGCAGCCTTTCAAAAGGGGTTTGTTTTTCAGAATCCTACAGTGTATCGTACAAACAATCTCGATGTTTTACATATTATTACCAACTGAACTTCAATGAAAACCTGTTTCCAATCACACCAAGTTGACCTTTAATTATGTTTAGTTAAATGTGCTCTCATCAGGAACTTCGAAGCACAGAACTTATCAAACATTTTGACTGAGCAATGTTTAACAGTAGTGATCAACCTTAACTAATTGTGAATCTATGCAAAATCCAATTTTAATAATAGTAGTGAACCATTTTAGCGCTAATTCATGAAATCTCAATTGTGATACGTTGCTATAAATCTAATGACAAAGGCGAATCAGGAAATACGGGGATTCCATTCTAATCAAAGTCGATTTCAAACAGATACAAAATAGCATAAGGTGTTACTCATAAAAGATTAACACTGATGCACAATTGGTATCTTGTCACTCAAGGTTGAACTTGAGGCAATTAAGAGTTGCAACTACGTTATTACATTAAATTTCAGTTTACATCGCGACGATAATTAGCATTTTTTAGACGAGTGACACAGTTTGACGATTTAGTGAATGACTCGTAATAATCTAGTAGGTAAAATTTAGGTAAATTTCAGATTAGATCCAAACGTCACTATCGTACTGTTGTTAAATTAAGAGCGACTTAGATTACTTTGCTGATCTGTTCAAATAACGTTACTTTCGATAAATTCACGGGAAATAAATGATTTTTCTAGCAGGTGTCCAAAGTACGTTTGAATAAACAGCATTTATTACGACGTCAATCCTCAAATCCTTTAAGCAAGCTGATCGTGGACATAATTATTTTCTGTAGTGTCTCAAGTATCATTTGATTGGCTTCAAAATCAGAAATTTGGGTCGTTTTAGGGATGAAAAATTTTGTCGCGGACGTTAAAATTGCAATTGGTTATTGGATTAGTTCCGTTGCGGACACTTGGCATCGTGCTTTATCATAAATGTCGGAGAGAAAAGCATATTACGTAGGAGACTTAGATGATTTGGAAACATCTCAAAACTAGGCAAAAGTTACAACATTGTCTGAATAGAATAGCTCTACATAACATTATCCAGCGTGCCATTTTATGCTAGGTTTAATCTTTAAATATTTGGTTAAACGGGGGTAGGGCTTCCTGGCAACACCCGATACCCGATAGTTCAAGCAAAATCGAATTTAGCATCTCGTAAAGATTTAATGGGGAGCTGAAATATTAAAACATGTGTGTGAACTTGATATTAAAGAGCAACTGGAATTCCAAAGTCTATTTATCAGATTCTCATTAGTAGATCTAATGATAAAAGTAAAAAGTCGGTTCTCAATTTACACGTAAGTGTGAAGGTGCCCTTCTTGAAAATGCAATAAAATGAACCAGAAATGAAAACGTTTGCTCCTCCAAAGCAGATTAACAGATTGTGACAGCATTAGGGACTCTTGGTGACAAATTTTAAATGCTTGATTAGATACAGAAGTTTATGAATATGGTAGTTGAAAACAATCTACGCTGATTAAATGTACCTATGACTAACTACATTAATGAGCTATGTTTTAATAAAACATAAGACATTTATAATAAAACATAAAACTCTCCTTTTTCACCTTTATTCAAGACAAAGACAAAGGCTGATCAAATTGAGGAAACAGTTTGACGAGAGCATAAATGCCAGGAATTCTTACCGTCTGGTGAAAGGTCTTTCATCACTAAATTTAAAAAGAGTTGAAATTGTATACTTCAGAACTCACCATGACTTTGCAGTGATCAATTATTGACCATAGATTGTTCTTCTTTGATGGTATGAAGCAATATCGCACTGTTTCTAATCATTCACTTCAGGTGGTAGAAGATTTAGCATCACCTAAATCATGTCAGACATGACAAGGAGACAACTACTCAATTCGTTTCATATACTGCTGCAGTACCATAGATCGGTTTTGAATCTCGTGTCCTTTTCCCAGTTGCTTCTCACTTCAGCAGATGTGCAAAACCACTATCTCAAGCTTAGTTTTAAGCTTGAGTATGGTAGGATTAGCAAATTATTCGAATTTTCCACCTATACAGTAACTGAACAAGCCACTTTTTCATCGTGTAAGATGGAGGACAGCTACCGATTATTGAATCCGTTTGTCACGAGCATTTGAAGTATCCTTTAACTTTTGTCTCGAGATTCCAAGTTGAAAGCCAAGGTCTCCATGAAACTTCAGTCATGTTAATGATATAAACTTTGCTGTCAATTAGATATCAGTGAGCCATCAATCAAATTCATCAGAATCATTATCCAGTTTAAACGTCTGTCAAGCCAATTACATGTGGCTCTTGGCTCCTTCAAGTGAGTGAGAGATAAATTCTTTCTATGGTGTTCGTTAGTCAAATTAAACCGCAGTTTCTGCCAAGAACATGAGTGCTCGTGTGTGTGATAAATACCAATTTCTCAAATTCAACTAGCTCGAAGTGTGCGATGAGTGACAAAGTGCTCCAAAAGCGTAATTCAAGACAGCTAGAAAGTCAAAATGAATAATTGCAATCTCGGCCAACGATTCTGTCTCTTCAATAACATACCAATGTGCTAAAATCAATTAAATTCTTCAATAAAGGCAGCAATAAGTTACAAACGTATGAAACAAGTTCTTCAATATTGCAATATTCATCGCACACGAATCCAATCGCCGCAGCCATTACCAATATTGTTGGCTTTTCATTAACATGCCAGGGCGTTAAAATTATATCAGTTCTTCAATAACACCACCATCTGACAAAGGTATAACAAAAATACTTCAATATCGCACTTCTTGATAGAAAATGAGTCTAATCCATTTACTGCAGCCATTACCAATATTGTTGGCTTTTCATTAACATGCCAGGGCGTTAAAATTATATCAGTTCTTCAATAACGCCACCATCTGACAAAGGTATAACAAAAATACTTCAATATCGCACTTCTTGATAGAAAATGAATCTAATCCATTTACTGCAGTATTTACCAATATCATTAAATGTCAGCATGCTAAATTCGTATTAATTCCTCACTAAAGCAAGCATCAAGTCACAAATGTGTGACGGAAATTCTTCAATATTGCATTTCTTGATCGCAAATGAGTACAGCTCAATTTACTGCAGTCTCTATGTCTCTATCAACACTATTGGCTTTCGATTAACATGCCAGTATGTTAAAAGAATCAATTCTTTACTAAAGCCAACATCACGTTACAAAAATGTGTGGCAGGAATTCTTCAATATTGCACTTCGTAATTGCAAATGAGTCCAATTCGATTTGCTGCTGTTTTTACCAATACTATTGGCATTCGATTAACAAGCCAGTATGCTAAAATCAGATCAATTCTTTACTAAAGCCAATATCACGTCACAAATGTGTGGCAGAAATTCTTCAATATTGCACTTCATAATTACAAATGAGTCCAGTTCGATTTACTGCAGTCTCTACTGACGCTATTGACTTTCATTTAACAAGCCAGTATGTTAAAATCGCATCAGTTCTTCACTAAAGCCAAAATATCGTTACAAATGTGTGGCAGAAATTCTTCGTATTGCACTTCGACATTGCAAATGAGTCCAATTACTGCAGCCATTGAAAATATCATTGGCTTATGATTAACATGTCAGTATGTTAAAATCATATCAACTCTTCACTAAAGCAAACATCCCTTTTACAAATGTGTGGCAGAAATTCTTCAGTATTGCACTTCGTAATTGCAAATGAGTCCAATTCAATTTACTGCAGTCTCTACCAACACCATTGGCTTTCGCTTAGCAAGCCAGTTTGTTGAAATCATATCAATTCTTTACTGAAGCCAACATCACGTTACAAATGTGTGGTAGAAATTCTTCAATATTGCACTTCGTAATTGCAAATGAGTCCAATTCAATTTACTGCAGTCTCTACTAACACTATTTGCTTTCCATTAACAAGCCAGCATGTTAAAATCGTATCAATTTTTCACTAAAGCCAATACCACGTTACAAATGTGTGGCAGAAATTCTTCAATATTGTACTTCTTGATTGCAAATCAGTCCAGTTACTGCAGCCATTGAAAATATCATTGGCTTATGATTAACAAACCAGTATGTTAAAATCATATCAATTCTTCACTAAAGCCAACACAAAGTTAGAAAAGTGTGACAGAATTTCTTCAATATTGTACCTCTTGGTTGCAAAGGAGTCCAGTTACTTGAGCAATTACCAATATCGTTTGTCTTTCATTAGCATGCCAGTATGTTAAAATCACATCAGTTCTTCAATAGAGCCACCATGTTGCAAATGTATCACAAAAATGCTTCAATACTGTACTTCTCGATGAATTCAGCTCCATGTATTGGTGTCTCTACCAATCTCTACCAACACTGATAGCTTTCCGTTAACATGCCAGTATGTTAAGATCATATAAATTCTTCACTAAGGCCAACATCACGTTACAGATGTGTGACAGAAATGTTTGAACATTGTATACCTTGACTGCGATGAGTCCATTTCCATTTACTGTCTTGACCAAAGTGATCCAAATCAAAGCCTGTTTGTTAAGTCATCCAAATGCAAGGTCACAGTGCCTGCAAGAGTCATTCCTCATGCTAGCGAGTCATTCAATGACAGACACTAACGATTGCCAAATTCGGTTCTGCTAGCAATTTGTAATCACAGAAGGTAAGTAAAATTGTTAACCATATCAGTCTAGAATCCATCCCACATCAGAAGTCAGACAAAAATTGTTTAATAAACCAACATAACTTTGCGTAAACATGAATCGCTCCTTGACATCTAATGAGAGCAAGACTTCAGCTACCATTCCAGGAAATGCCTCTCAATGTCGATCAGCCTTTGTCTTCCGGGATTTATTAGTAACATGATATGACATATAATAATTGAAGAAATCTGGGCTCCTTTAAGGATACTGTCGTCACAAATAGTCATACATTCTGTCCCATTTCTTTCTCGGTATATAAAAGTCTATCTAAAGTTTCTATCATGTGATATTTGCGACCACTAAAAATTAATCATGCAAAACTTTCCAATTGCTTTATTTGCGGGAAATTTTATGCGACTTCTAGGCCAGACTTTAGTACCTCTCTCGCTTTCATCGATATATGCAAGACAATTACTCCATCAATTACTGTATGCATGTACGATCTATAAATATCTTGGTTCAATCATTGCGCTGACAAAGATACCCGGACGTGAACGAAACGACCTAAACTCTTTCCGTGATAATCAATGTCAAAAAATTGCACGAGAATACTTTGGAGAGATGAAATGTACTTATGTATTCCTCTTTGTGTAGATTCAGCTCCATTAAATAAAACTTGTAAGGCTCTTGCATGCATTTGAGGTATTTCTCTAGTTTCTTCTCAATTCGTCACAAAAATCTTTGAAGCATAAGTTAATATATACTTATCATCTCAGACTCTTTGAGAAATCAACTTACAACCAAGAATACGATTATCTGCACAAAAATAGACTTATGTTTTCTGGCTAATCAGATTTCAGAGCACTGCAGTCCACTGTAACTTGCTTCCTCTCTAACACAAATGACTGGCACAGAAACATGGGTCGTGAAAAATTCAAAGCAAATATTTTCATCGACTTGAAAAAGGCTTTTGATACTGTTGATCATGCCATACTTATTCAACAGTTACCTAAGTACGGAATTCATGGTCTTGAACTTCAATGGTTCAAACCATATCTCGGCAAGAGGTATCAATTCAGTAAGATTAATGGAGCGTAATCTAAGATCGGAAGCATCACCTGTGATGTTCCGCAAGGCTCATTTTTAGGTCCGCTACTCTTCCTAATTTGTGTAAATGATCTCCCATTCACCTTGAAAAACTGTACAGTAACAATGTATGCCGATGATACTAACATATCCTGTTCCTCTAAGAGCACTGGGGATCTTGCTGAAACGCTTACTGTGAATTGAAATGTTTGAAAGAATGGTCTTAGGGCAATAAATTGTCTTTGAATGTAAGCAAGACTCGGGTGGTCGTCATCGGATCTATACCAAATCTTAAAAAGATCAGTGAAAAAAGTGTGGATTCCCCTTACATTTGTGATTGATAATTCCATGTAGAACTCGTCGACAATATTAAGTATTTCGGTGTGCAAGTTGAAAACTACCTCGTGATTGTGGAGCAACATTTTCGATTCTGCTGTCCTGTGTGAGGGAACTGTGCTGAGTCCCGACTAGTTAAGCTTTAAAAATTGCAGAATCGTGTGACTAGAATCATAACAAATAGGAGCTATGATGCCCCTGCCAAGCCTTTGATTAAAGAGTTAAAATGGCTAACTGCGAAAGAGATGATTAGATGTGATACAGTAACAATGTTATTAAAGTCTGTTAATAATCTTGCGCCTGATTATCTCTCGCACTCGTTTATCAGAAATTCTGATCGCAATACTATCAACATACAAAATGCCGAAACCAAGCTGCTGGTACCATTCACGAAAAATAATAACGGACAGAAATTTCATTTCATTTTTTTTTTTCATTTTAAACTTATTTATACAGGGCAACAATTCAGAGTTAATATACACCCGCTTTACAATTGGCTCTGTGCATAAAAACGTTACAAAATAAAGTGTTCAAACCTACTCATAAACAACTAAGAACTTATTTTCACTTTAAACCAATTATATCTAACAAACCCATGCCAACTAAGGAGGGAAATAAAGGGAGAAAAAGAGAGCGGAATTACCCAGCATTAGAGGCCCATGTAGTTTTTTAGCTTCGATTTGAAACCCTGAATGCTGGATGCCAACTTCGTTTCAGAATCAAGATCGTTCCAAACTTTGGCTCCACGATAAGCGAAGAATTTCTGTCCGTTAGAAGTTCTCATTCGAGGAGTATGTACGTCAGTCCCAGAGTTCCGTAGAGAATCTGACAGTTCCGAAAAACAACCACTAAGGTAAGCAGGGGCTAGCTGATTCAGACATTTGTAGGTCATTGTTGATGTTTCTCTGTGGATAAGTTGTTCGATAGTCGGCCATCCTAAGTCTTGAATCAAATGTGCAGCCGATGTATCAAAATCACTATCCGTTACTATCCTGGCTGCCCTGTTTTGCAATCTTTGCAACTTATTCAACCTAGTGGTTCCACAAGAGCCCCATACCGAGCAACAGTAGTTGAAATGAGGCTCTACTATACATTTATACATGCTATTATTAAAAGCGTGCCAAGGGGAACATATCGTTTAGCATATTTCAACAGACCAAGAACCCGCGAAACTTTTCCCTGAACGTTCTTGACTTGGCTATCCCATTTTAAATTATCATCAATCAATATGCCAAGATATTTGGTTTCGTTCACAAGACCAATGTTATCGTTTGCTACATTAAAAGTTGGAGTAACAGATGATAAGTTTTTGATGTGACTTATTTTGCGTTTTGAGCCAATTACCATAGCCTGAATTTTAATGATGCTCAATGAAAGTTTATTACCACGAAGCCAATCATTAAGACAAGTAAGTTCTGCATTGATAACGGCATTCAAATCCTCAATATTATCAGATGAGTAACTGATGGTTGTATCGTCCGCACACGTAGTAGCGTTAGCATTTCAAAGCAAAGGATAAATCGTTGAAAAACTTTGACACGAGACCAGCTCGACGGTGTAGCCAGCGAGACTAAGCAAGCTGCCTCTTTTTCTTCTTTTAAGGACAAGATAAAGAGTTGTAAATTGATTGTAAATAGTTGTGCATCAATCTCATTATATTCAGTTTCCTTTTATTATTATTAGTATTAGTGGATTTTTAATTTGCAATCATTCTGACAGATGGGGCTACCGAGCATCAGTAATATTAAAATAAAAATGATAAAAGAAATGACATGAAATGGAAAGAATAACCATAAATTAATATGGCAAGGAATAAAAAACAATAGCACAATAATTTCATGTTTTGCGTTTCGCATAAACCTAAATCTTAAATTTGCTTGAAAACTACTGCCTGAGTTATCAGAATCATATGTACTGATGATATCTATGTAGCTAATATTTTAACATTTTAACATAGATAAAATATTTGTTGAAATAAGGGGAATCGTTTTTGGGCAACAAGCAAATCTAGGAAAATGCCTCATCTCAATGTCATAAGGTCTACGACCATTGATCAAATTTGCAAATTAGCAAGCAGTTTAACCCTTAGCTATCATAATCGAACTCTATCGGGCGATGTCACCATGACTATGATCTTACTGTTCAAGCATTTATCAGGTATCAAATGAGCCTGCTATACAATTCTATTTATTCACTTGGGACCATCACTAAGCCCTTTATGGTTCACAACAGATTTTCGTTCTGAGATGAAGCCGTTTCACAAAATCGCTTGCAATGGAAAATGAAATAAACGACTTTCACAAATAGATTTTCTCACCAAATTTGATATCTCAGTTAAACTAGCCTGGCTGCATCCCCTAGATGTTCTGTTGACTTGGAATTTCCAGGTTAATTGAATTCATTGTCTGATGCCATGAATTCAATTCAACGGGAAATTTCAACTCAACGGAAACAGTAGGGGATCATGCAGGCTAAGTTACAAGGCATTGTTGATTTCTAGGGACCTGATAAATGATCTCAGAACTACGGCCTTTCAGAGGTCTACACATTTGATGACACTACCGGATAGTCAAGAATCCAAAAGGATGATCTAGAATTACACATGCAATAAAATGGTAAAAGCTCGCTCATTAATGGGGCAGATATTTTCAGTAAATTAGAAAATGGATGAAACTTTTATGGAGAAATTTTCAAAAATTGCAGTTCCTTCACGGCTATATAAATACCAAAATGGCATTATAGGTCAGCCCTTCACTTGACAAGTCGGATAAAATGACTAGTCGATGTAACTGTGATGTCGATGGCATTGACAACAAGAACCTGAGAAAAGACCACTATTTAGTGTGTCTTGAAAAGACGTGGAATCTCACAAAGGTGCGACGAAGTTTTCAATAAAAAGAAACACCACTGACATGGTGAGGTAAAATGAGCCATTAATCTGACTCTTACTGGTTAATTCGTGCTGTTTTCACAAAAGGCAGACTTAACTTCACCTCATCTCTCAGCTCCGAAGTTGACAAGTTAGTCAAAAACCTCACATAAACAGTGCCTGAAATTTACCGTCCCTATCAGCCAGATCGGCAAGTAAGGTGCTTTTCCTCAAATAAACAGGCTCTTAAGAGTCTAAAGGAATTGACGCGGAAAGAAATAATGAATTGGAATAGGAACAAATATGAAACATGGAATGAAGCATGCTTTAAATAATGCACAAAAGACACAGATTTAACCATTGTCTCTTTGCATGAACGTGGGCTGCATCTTCGACTGCAAAACCTTACAGTAGTAAGCTTGAACCATAGCTAGCTATCACAGCTTACCCTGAGCAACTTAGGTTTCAGAAAGCTATAAAGGCATCGTAAAGTATCTAAAACGGAATCGATCTGTTCTTGATGTTTTCAGACTGAAGTGAAGTCGCCTTGGCTCTACAACCACCTTTTCCCTGGGAATTCACTTGCCAAATGAGATTTTTGGCTGTTCAGTGAATTGCACAAACTCACGACTTTTTGGTTGTCTTCTGAGATCAACGTATGAAGGACAACAATGATCCAAAAGTATATGTGATCTACTTTGAGTTGCTGTGAACTGTAACAGGGCAGGGTATTTCAATTTTCGATGTTACAACACCTTAAAATTGCTACATTTAGTGGTGGTTCGAAATCTACTTTTGCCGTCAGTGGTGGATACTTAGGGAGACGGGGTGCATCGCTCCCTAACTTGGTTGCTTTTTAACTGAAACAATAGCTTTGCCCCTAGTATCATTAGGCAAAGTGTACGCAACAGTTGTCGTTCTGATGTATTAATTTCTGAACCACATGGGAAACATCCTAACGAAAATGGAGAAAGACAAGAAATTATAGCAAATTATAGCGGTGAGTGGCCGAGTGGCTTATCAGTCTTCGTCAGGTGACTTAAGTTAAGCTCGGTCGAGTGACATCAAACTCCCGATGGGTGACCTCGGAGGCCTGACCTAACAACTCACCTCGCTGTCCTTCGGAAGGGACGTCAAACTGGGGATCCCATGCCTGGATGTGGCATGCACAGCGGGTCTAAATCAGCCTTCAGTAGGTAGAAATATTGACAAACCCACTCAAAACAAATTGAAAAACAAAAGAAAACAAAAAAAAATACAAAAAAACCACAACGAGAAAGGTAATAAGACATAGGCAAAATTTATAGATGCAAATTGATTATTTAAACGATAACTTTGACACCTAGTAGCATTCTCTGAAACCTCTGAATTTATAGACCAAAAGGTAAAAATTTTTTCTATCAACTGGCTTATATGTAAACAAAACACACTTACCTCTTGTAGGCTTAGTTGGCGGTCTGGCAGTTGTTGCTGACTGTAAACCAAGCGTGGAAGGTCTTATTCTGCTGTTCTTCAACATCGGGTCGGACGAAGTGCCATAGAGTTTTAAGGAATAGCTGGACAAGTATCCTGCAAGAAACATGATATATATATATGTATAGTGCCACGGTAGCCTAAAGGTTAAGGCGCTTGCCCGGAAAGCAGGAGATCCGTGGTTCGATTCCCGGCTGTGGCGCATTTTAATTTTCTCGATTTTCCTGAGAATTTTAAAAATTGTTTCCGTTTGCACCGAAAAAGGAGAAATCCTGGTTGCTCGCTAGCTGTTGAATATTTATAAAATAAGCTGCTTGAAAAAGGCGAAAGCCGAAAGCAACCCATAAGGTGCTAAAATCGAGAAAATTAAAACGTGCCACGGTAGCCTAAAGGTTAAGGCGCTTGCCCGGGAAGCAGGAGATCCGTGGTTCGATTACCGGCTGTGGCGCATTTTAATTTTCTCGATTTTCCTGAGAATTTTAAAAATTGTTTCCGTTTGCACCGAAAAAGGAGAAATCCTGGTTGCTTGCTAGCTGTTGAATATTTATATATATATATATATATATATACTTTGATACTATAGAGAAGGCGGACACAAAGAAAAAGACAGAATTTTGGCACACCGAGGCCTTTCGAACCTACGTTCTCATCAGAGTGCGACTTTACATTTGAGGTTAGAGTAGTGATTATTGGTATATAAGGCGAAAAAGGATTAAAATGATTGACAGATGTTTGTTGACGGGGGCTCTACTTAATTCAGTTCAACTGAATTAAGTAGAGCCCCCGTCAACGAAAATCTGTCAATCATTTTAATCCTTTTTCGCCTTATATACCAATAATCACTACTCTAACCTCAAATGTAAAGTCGCACTCTGATGAGAACGTAGGTTCGAAAGGCCTCAGTGTGCCAAAAATTCTGTCTTTTTCTTCTCTATAGTATCAAAGTTTGAGTAACCACTTTTAGTATCAAGCTTTATATATATATATATATATAAATATATATTAGCAAGGTGTAATATCTTCATTGTAGCGTCTAGCAACGTCTAATATCTTCAACGTCTAATATATATATATATATATATATATACGTGGGTAACATTGAACCACACATTTGTGTGCTAATGCTGTGAGTTTTTCTAATTGGTGGTATGAGGACTAAGTTACACTTTATGCTAGTTACAGAGTGATAACTTTAGAGCATTAGCACACAAATGTGTGGTTCAATGTTACCCACGTATATATATATATATATATATATATATATTAGACGTTGAAGATATTAGACGTTGCTAGACGCTACAATGAAGATATTAGACCTTGCTAAAACATCCCATAAAAACATCAAATCATTCAGTCCCTCTACAGGATGAGTATGGGAGCATTCATAGCTTAGAAAATGATCAATCACTCTATTTACAAAGTTATCACTCTGTAACTAGCATAAAGTGTAACTTAGTCCTCATACCACCAATTAGAAAAACTCACAGCATTAGCACACAAATGTGTGGTTCAATGTTACCCACTCCGCAACTATTGCATTGGCATCATAATCACTTTCTGCATGATTTTTCGTTCCCAAAACATTCATTAACACTTACATCAAATAATTAGCTAGTTGAACAAGGATATCCATTTCCATTCTTAAATCCTCTGTGAGGCAATCGCAAATATTTGAAATAGCAAGAACCATTTTCTTACATCGTTTGCCAACAAAAAAGTTGATCTAAAATTTATTCTTGTGAATGCAAAAAAAATTCTGCCGAACCAAGTGCATCTCAGTAAAATTCTCGAAACCTAAATAAGTAAGAAAAGAAATAACAAAATTGGTTACGAAAGGGAAGCCAGAGCCTGAAATATGAATAACCTTAAAACGTTCAAACATTTTGACCCACCTCTTTCTTGAATACCAGAATGGCCAAAAAAAGCTTAACTGAACTCAAATATCCATCAGTTTCAAATACAGCTTTCAATAATGTCGTTCTCTATAATTATTTCACGCTTAAAACAAAATATCCTGCATCAAATGAATGATAGTAAAGTTGCCCCCTTAGAAATATTTGTAAAAGTTCTTGATGAAAAGATTAGCCAAGCAATACCTGATTGGCGTTTGTTTGGCTTCACATTACGTAGAGTTAGCGTCCATTTTGAACCAGGACTTTCTCCCCAATGATGCAAAGATAGCATCGACAAATCGATCACCTTTTTCTGTCTGTCGCTAAATCGTCCTTAGGAATGGAAGAAAATAACATCAGTAAGCCATCGGCAAGATATCAGATTTAAAGTCTATAAAAACTTGAACAGAATGAGAAGGCAGCTAAGTTTTTCCATTCCAGTCGGCAACTTGTTGCCGAGTAGATTCTTTTTGTAAACCTTGTTTTTCTTTTTGAACCAGATAAAAATTAACTACTATGATACTTTCTAACTACAATTATTTTTATTATTATTATCATTATTATTATTATCAATTTCTTTTTCGTTGGTTAAAATAACAGATAGCTAAAAATATTTAGCTAATTAAGTCCAACGCTAAAAATGCATGTTACAAGTGTAGATAAAATATTTAAGAAATTAAACTATTTACAATCCATCAAAGTATACAATAAAAACAAATCTCTAAAAACATTATAAAACGCCCAAGTTATATTATAATTATACAATTATGATCATACAATTATAATCACAATTATACGACAACACAAGGACAATACCATGAGAAGCAAAACAAAACGAGGACAATACAAGAATGACACGCAAGGCAAACATGAGGGAAACAACAAATAAAAACAAAATACAAACAAGAAGTTGAGCTACAAGTTAACTTCAAATCCAAATGTTATGGCTTGCAAAATTACTTATTAGGCTGCAAGCTACCCTAAACTATCTCTTCACCCTTTGTTTACCATTATTCAAAATGTTCACAATGCGGTTGCTAAGTTTTTAAAATTAGATGGATATGTACCTAGGATAAAAAGTGGAAAAATACTTCGGGGGGCTGGGCGTTGTTTACTGGCCCAGTTTCCCGAAACAGGAAATTCCTCCAAATCAGCTCCAGGTATTCTGGAATAATTTTTTATTATGACCAAACCGTAGGAGAGGCACCCCCTATAAGTTGGCGATAGGGGGGTCAGACACTTTCTGGGTTTGCAAAACGTTGTCTAGTATACCTTCGGGGTACGCTATTTGGTACATAATCAGAATAAATTGGGGGCTGCTGATGAGAAAATTTGACAAGACGAGGGCTAGGCTGAAATTTTTACCAAAACATTGCAGCTCAGTTGCCGAAACTGCTATGAAACCTCTAGTATTTATGTTCCATGAAGCAATGAGCATACTTCTCGGGTATAAAAATTTCCTAAATTTAGTATATTTTTGGTTTTCAAAAAAATATGCTCTGTGTGATCCCCCGTTACATACCAATAGAAGTTCCTCAGGGAGCCTAAAAGAACTACGAGCAAAACACAGCAAGACAACAAATATTTCCCATTGTAAAATGTTTGCTTGTTGAGAAATAAGAAGTTTCAATTTTCTACTTGCCCCCAACATTTTTGTCCAGATTAAAAATGGCTAATAGACCTTCACACAAAATCGCAGCAATTTATTGAAATACTGACTTGCCTCTAACAGCAACCCACGAAATTTATTAGCAATGTTTAGTTTTGGAAACAGTGTGCCTTGTTTGCAGCAACGAAATTTACTGCTGCCTTTGGAAATGCAGGCTTCACCTCGAATTTAACTTCACTTTGCGTAAAGGTCTATTGGTAATTCCAAGAGCTTGAAAACGTTTGCTATGTTGCAAACAGGAAGCCATAGCCGGCGCACAGACTTTACTGTTGTTGCGAAGGCGGAAGGGAAAATCTCTGTAACGCTTTCCTTTCGACTGTGTGCAGGTTAAAAGCCAAGGCAAGTTTGCAAACGAAGCATTACACAGTACTCTGCCGGGTGAGCCAGAAAAAAGTTCCCACTTTTGAAAATTCATAACATCAAGACTACTTCACGGATTTGAATCATTCAAATTCTAGTTAAAAGCCGAAAGTTCAAAGTATTTTTGTGACTTTTCTCGCTGTCCTACCAGCACTAGAAATATTGGCAAATTCAGCTTTATAGAAATATCATGGTTGCAAAATCACAGAAAAAGAGCCTGAAACATTGATCAAATCGTAAGGATTCTATTCAATTCGAACAATAGGCCATGAGCGTTTCACCTCCCTCAAAGAGTTATAAGACATCGATTTTCAAACACATACGAACGATTTTCAGTGCCAAGGAAATTAATGCCTAGAGGACATCTCTCACCCATGAGAAGTTGCACTTCCTTCATTATTCTGCGCGCGAGGTCATTTATGCATTGATCGATGTTTCGGGCCATTTTTCAGTAATCAATGAACCATGAAAGTTTTGTAAAGTTGAATTTACCTATATTTGTAGTGCTGACAGGACAGCAAGAAAAGTGACAAAATTACTTTGATCTTTCGGCTTTTAACTAGAATTTGAATGATTCAAATCCGTGAAGTAGCCCTGGTGTTATGAATTTTCAAAAGTGGGAACTTTTTTCTGGCTCACCCGGTATGTGACAGTTAACAATCTTAGTTACTTCATGCAACCTCAAGATTCTGGATCGAGGCCATTTCGGTGAGACGTAGAAGTGTTGTCAGTAAACAAGCGTTAACTCTTTGATTAAAGAGTTAAAAGGGTTATCACTTTCGCTTGAAAAGAAGGAACGTTAAAGAGATGGAGTATGGGGTTGGTATGTTAACTTATAACAAGGGTGGGATGTAGATCAGTATATCATTTCTGATAATTCAAAAAAGCACAAATTTTCTACTGCAATGCTTTGACTTCTACCACCAACCTATGGTGCAACATTTAAAAAAATTAAGGGGAGGTAAGCATTTTCCCCGAGTGATTCTGTCATACCCGAAAATTCTCCAATGATAGTTCTTACCAACCACACAGATGTTCTTATTCAGAAGTATAATTTTAAGTAAACTGACATGATTTCTTAAATTCTATCATTTTCTATAAAAATGCACTCTACTGTCGCTTTATCTTATATCATTTTATCGAAGTCTTAGCAACTCATTTGACTGATTTTATCGTTCTTGATAACACAAACGAAAATACAAATTTAAGCAATGTTTGCTGCAAACGAAAGCTTGCTGCAAATATTTGTGAAAGGTTGGTGCAAAGAACTATTAGCAGACCAAATTTTGCAACCATTATTCAAAAAGTAGGTTTGGGACGAAGGGCATTTAGCTCCCTTACTCAAATAGGACATGTCAAATCGCCCAACCACAACGGGGCAATGTTGCAATTTCCTGTCAAGTAGTTGGTCGACATCTTCGGTAAATGTAAAGGGGCTAGTCAAAAAGGTTTTTGGGAAAAATTGGAATCAATTAAATAGAACCAGTATCAGAAATTCTTGCTTTAAGATATTATCAGCATCCAATTTAGGGTATCTTTTTGAGGAATCAGACCTCCTGTAGCAGTGAACGGAATTCTATACTGGTTTTAAAGCCTGTGATCCAGCCCATACAGGGTCTTACGAAGAAAATCTGTTGTGATTAACGCATCAAGTGACCGATTTGAATATAGAAAGGTTTATGATCTACGTTACAAAATTAGTTCACGATGGAAAAGTCTATGATCTACGTTATAAAATTATTTCACGATGATCGGGTGGCTACAAGCGATGCCACAGTCCGCCAAACACCATACGTTTTCCGACTCACCCGGTATATTTCAAAACTCAAGCACCTACATCAACAAACAAGTTATCTATCTACAAAATAGAGAAAAAATTCCTCATCATACCTGATCTCAACATTATAGATTTTGTACCGGAAGGGCTATGAAGTGTTACTTCAATGTTCCTCCTTAGCGTGAAATTAAATTTCATCACAAGTACCACGTGCTCTAAATATTTGATGTTCTTGCAAGACTGATTACTCTGCAAGTCAATCTCTCTGTTCAATGTCGCTATTCCATCGATCCTAGAAATTTACACAAGTATGAGAAAATAACGCGCAGCGAGATACAGAGACAAGAAGTACAGGTTTGCCGAGTTAGGGGACAACTAAGGTCCTTGGGTGGTAGAAAGTCAAAGTGTGGAGCCCCATTTATTCAATGTTTACATAAACGATACAGCAGTATGCATTCCCTTCTCTTCATTAGTTTATCGTATTAGCTGTAGATTTTATTAGGAATTATTCAAAATTTTACACATATATCTCTAAAATACTGATCACGTTTACCCCCTAGAATGAATTTGAGTTTTAAAAAAAAAAAATAATTTTACATCGTGACAAGGATAAAAGTTAAAATTCAGAAAGTTTCAGGGCTGTAAGTGCACTTGGTAAAAATCTACAGACGAAAACCCGCTACGGGGGCCTGCTTCAGCCCCCTTGATAGAGTTAAATGCCGGGCCTTACTGAATAAAAACAGATTTGGCCGTTCCTCATCGCAAATCAACTTTCGGCCAGACTTGCTTCTCGCTTAAGGGTGCTATATTGTGGAACGATCTTTCCGCTGAAGTCAAATCATTTAAAACTAATATAATATTCACAAAAAGTATCAGCAACGCCAAATGGGCATGCTAAATTCATACTTTCATGCTATGATTAGCATTACTTAATTAGTTTGCTGGATAGTTTCGTAAATAATGCATGCTTTCCTTTGCATGCTTTCCTTTCAGATTGTTACAATAAGTAAATCAGTACCTCAGTCCTTTGACTGACGTGGCCAACGTGCCTAAAGAAACTAAAATCGAATCAAATCAAATCAAATGAGTTCCTTTCGCTTAGAATCCTCGCTTACTCAAAACACGAAAGCTTCCGCTGCTAAAATATTTCAAAACTTCTATGAAATTCCCAAATGACTTATTTCTTACCAGTTCCAGATATCCTGAACAATATTGCAGCACCGTAGCAAACAATGGGGCTGTAGGCAATTTTCAAATATTTCTAAATGTGAGGCCTTCATCATGTCAATCCCCTCATCGAAATCTAAGAAAGCGTATAATGTTCGGTCCTGAAAAAAGCCTAAAATATTCTGGAGGAAGAGTTCTAAAATTCTACACTGATTTCGAAGTCGATAATGGTTAGCTCTGTAAGTGACAACTTAAATAAGACATAAACCCATATGTTCCAAACGACCGATGGCATTGAGGATACAGAACACATTTTGTTTCTCTGCCTCCCTTTGATGCTCAACGTTGAGATCTTTTGACTGGTATTGTCAAATTATCACGACCATCAGTATGAATCAGCAATCTTTGATGCTTTGACATAGCTTTTACAACATGGTGATCAAGACCTTTCTAATGACTTGAACAGAAATATACTGGTCGGAATGATTTAGATCTTTTGCAATGTCAGTACCAAGGAACTACCAAGAAGTCCCTTGACGCAAATGATATTTTTACTTTTAATTCTATTTCACATTAGATGCTAGGTAGTTATCTATCTTAAACTTCACGAACGAGTAGCGTTCATGGTTTATGACAACATTTCACTTCTTTGAAACCCTGACCAGACATCGAACATGAGACAGAATCTGGTATGGTATCCATTAGTTTTTAAATCATGACTTCTGTCATTGCATGTTGGCTTAATGTTGCTTTTTTTTAATTGGCCATGGGGTAGTCATTGTCTTTCCCTCCCCACGTTATAGCTTCTGTGGTGTAGTACAGTAATTAGAATTTGTACACTTAACATCACATAAGTATTGTACCACCGACAACAAAGTGGTGGCCTAAAGTTCCTTGCAACTCAATCAACAAAATTTGAATAACAAAGTACCAGCATTTACAGGTTTCTCTACTGGGTGTTTTTGGACAGAAAATAATTGCTAATGCGTCCTATCTTTGATTAAGGTAAGATGAAGTGCTAATTTGTTGATTTCTTCGATATATTGACAAAAACTTTAGAAAGACATTGAACAAGATTTTGACAGAATAACTAAAGGAGTACGCCATGTAGAAATGAGAAATGAACAGATTTCTTACATCAAAGGTAACAAAATTTCGTAGTTTTCAAATCTGGACTCTGCAAACTTCATAGCGATGACAAAAGTTTCCCTCTTTAAACTGGGTAAAAGAATAAAATTCAAGTAAACAAGAAGAAAATATTCGAGGGAAAATGAACTTAAATCAATCTTAAGTGAAGTCATGTCGAAAAAAGCAAGCTCCAGCCACCTTTGAAGATTTTAATCGCCCCAAACTAAAATTCGAGCGAGAGGATTTTGTTAGGTATATCCAAATAAAGATATTTAATTGTCAATCACTTACCTAAAGTTTCCCACGAACAAAAATTAATGTTGCTGTGATAAAAATAGTGTCAAGCATATTCTTACATAGGAATGGCTTCTTTCAGTTTCATATCTGTTTTATATCCACGTCACATTCCTCGCGGAAAACTTTTGTTATAACAATAAAACAGAATCCAGATTTGAAAATTACGAAGTTTTGTCATCTTGGCTCTAAGAAATCTATTCATTCTTCGTTTTGTTATGGCCTAGTCCTCCAGTTATGCAGCCAAAATCTTGTTCAATGTTGTCCTCAGGTTTTTATTACTTTATCAAAGAAACCAACTAAACAACATTTCATTTACTATTAAATAAAAAGTGGACAAAAGAGACAATTATTTTCCTGTCAAAACACTCGGCAGGGAAACCTTTAAAATGCTGATGCTTTTGTTATGCAAATTTCGTTGCTTGATTTACATGACACTTTTGGCTGCCATTTTGGATAAGGTGGTGCAATACTTACGTGAGGCAAGTGTATAATAGAAAGTGAGAATGTTATTGTAATGATTTATACGAATAATATAAAACACAAGTCATACATATGGTGCTTCACTGATAAAAGAAATTGGTATGAATCTAATCAACTAAACCAGTTTGCAACTGCCAACTCCCTCTCTGTGAAATCTCCTTTTGTATTAGGAGTTATATGCAGTTTTTGCACCTACTTCATGTTCTTGCCACTGAGTAGACATAATATTTGTTCTTCGTGGCATCATCATTGAGACTATTTTGCAGGTAGTGTCAGAAGTACCATGTAGTGTACATTTCACACAGGGGGTCTCATAAAAAACCTTCAAATTTGAAACATAAATGTCGTGTGACCCAGTCACTCAAGCAAAGTTAAAAAAAACCTTTTTGAAAAGCGTCGTAATGCAGTTACTAAGTGAGCACTAGTTTGATAAGCTGAGCAACAAAAACAAAAACTGGGGGTCGTGAAATACAAATTAATTTTCAGCATTTGTAAGCAGCCTTTGCAATATCAACATGCATATTGAAATACATGCCACTTTTTTGTTGCGATAACCCATTTCCTGCTTACAGAATGGGGTTTAAGACACTGGGAACACAATTCACTTGCAAAGGTGTCAATGATGATAAGGTGAGTAAACAGATAAAGGCAAATCGTTATGGTATGGCCAACTGCACATGTTGATATTGTAAAACGTTGCTTACAAACAATATTCATATTTGTTGACGCCCGTTTTTGTTTTAGTTAATGAATTTCATCAAACTAGTGCTCATTTACTAACTTCGTTATTGCAGTTTTAGAAATTGTTTTATTTGTTTGCTAAGGCAAGAAGGTCGATAAATTAACATTAGAAAGCTCTCTTGTCTATAAAGGAAAATAAAGATATACATACACGACGTTCTCGACAGAAGATATCGTACATGTCAATTGTTTATCTACATTATGCCAAATCTTTGCATTGTCTGTGAGAGCTTTAGCATCCATAACTCCAAAACCAAACCCATTGCTGACTGCAAAATCAAGATACTTGAAAGCTAAAGCAGGTTCTCTTCATTTTGGATTCATTAGAGAAAGCATTCATCAGCCTTATGATTCGAACAAGTATATGCAGGGTTCCCGAAAAAATGTTCCCCTTTTTTGTTGCTGCTGTAAGATGCTATAGCTTCAACTGCCTCTATTTTCACACAGGTGCATAGTCAAGGCTTCAAATTAGAGTTGGTGACCTAGCTTGAGTCACTGTGACAGATACTAATGATTTATCTAAAAGAAAGGTTCTTCTTTTGTTCTGCAGCAACGTAGAAATTGCGTAAATTTTCAAAGAAAGGGTTCCAGCGTTGTACACTAATGTTTGCTGCATTTCTAAAGGCGTTAATACTGTTTCTTACCTATAGGACAACACTCTCAACACTTCTACAATTGTGGAGAAAATTCAATATGACGTTAAAGCCCTTTCTTTCAAATATTACTTGTCTTAAAACAATAAAAGTGCTGTATTTGAAGGAATCATTTATTTTGTGCTGCCTCTTTTGTAAATCAATAACCACTTATCAGACTGACTAAAACGCTCGTTCACGCTCTAAGCCGAGCCCCGACCTAAGCAACTGCTTAAACAGATGATTCGACTAAAGTTTTAGCTCCTACACAACAGCCACACAAATGGGGCACAAGTTTTTTGGGTCACCCTGTATACTGAGCTGTATACTGAGTGATTAGGAGAAAAAAGTCCGCCAGATTCGATTTGATATATATCTTAAATTTCTTTCCCTCGTTGTATCAAAGGTAAATTCACATTCAAAAATTAGAATTATGCCAAACCATCTTTGAAACCAGGAACTGAAACCCTCATTTGAGCCATGATAGGATTGAGAAGACATCGCTGATCTTAATCCAATAATTTCACGCTGACTTTAAATTCGTACAGAACAGCTTGTTAGAAATTAGAAAATCATAGGAAACTTAAAGGATAATGAAAATCTCAAAAAATCTGCTCGTTGGAAAAGATTTACAATGCACCTCAAAAAGTATAGCTCAGAATAGGCTTGCTCAGTCTGTCAGTTGATACTCTTTAAGTAATGAAACAAACATTTTATCATATTCAAACATATTCGAATCACCAACGTGAGAGATAAAAAAACTACAGCTTTGGTAATTGACTTGTGGGATGCCTAATCAGGAGTACCTTCTTTTGGGGACACATGGTGGCTAATACCTGACTAAAGAGATAAAATCGCAAATTTGTTGTATCTCAACGAGACTTCTCGTGAATAAAGTAGAGACTTCGTACATTTCCAAACTTTATTTAGCTTTTCACACGACTACTTGAAGTATGGGAAACAGTAAAAAAAATGACGTATTTGTATCGACACTTCCCTGCGGAACGGGCGCATTGACAAATGAAAGACAATGGGCCAATTCTCGCACTGTAAGTTATTTGCTTAAATCTTGGTCAGTAAAACTTTTGGCGATTGTGTCTCTTTAACTTACTCACCCTCAGTCAAGAGATTCGTTACAGTAACAGTGTATCATCTTTTATTAATCTAGTGTATCACTTTCAAGCAGGGTCGCAGTGGCTACCAACATTTAACGATTCATGATGGGCTGTCCCAGCTGTTGGCCATGTAGGACCATTTTACGGCTGAATGGTGGATTTTATGAGAAGCAATTTTCACGATAATCTTGCCTTAAAGGTAGTCGATCGTGCATCTGACTGGATGATCAGGACAATTAAAGAATAGGACAACTGACTGGCTACTGATCCTAATGACTTTCAAGAAAGGGCAACGATCAATCTTCCTTTAGTCTAAATGCACAGGATCACAGTGGCATCGATTGTGTAGAGATCTAAGTCTATTGCAGCCAATCATAAACGTGAAAAACTGCCTTTAACTCTAAAGGAAACATGCGCTGGTAGATAGGCCTGTCTGTTAATGGAACAAAGATACCACTGGAACTGAAGATTTGAAAGAAATATTTTTCGGATTTGCTTGCTATTTGCAAATGCAAGCTTCTTGTCTTGCACAAAAACTTTGAGAGAATCCTACAAACCATTAAGACCGGCTCCATTTCTTGTCCATTTCACTTTACTGAACTGCGAACTGGAACTTCTTGCAATCAAATGCTGTACGTCTCTCCATCCTAATGTTGGTCTAAAATAACAAAACGAAAGTTGCATTAAAGTCAGTTACCATAGCTTTCAACTAAAATCCAACGATGTTGTAGAGTAGACATTTCTGGTAGTTAAACAACAAATTTTACACTTGCAATAAATTGAAACTTTTTGGCAATAAACCTAAACCTAATCTCTCTCAGCCAGCATGTCTTTCATTACTGTGCAAGTTACCGATATCAATCTTTGCTTTCTACGCATATAAGATGTCCCAAAAACTTACCCTCCGTTGGCATGGCCATTGTGGAGGAGTATGATATGAGTATGATGCATTGTCACTGAGTTTCACGTTCAATACTGTGATATAAGAGTATCATCACAGTATGATTTTGGACACATCTGAGAAATTCACGCAAGTAATTACAGCAATGTGATAAGTCGAAATCAGAGAAACTGCAAAACCAGAGGGTCCTCACATCTATGCATATGCATGGCAATAAACTGACAGTTTGTTTCAGAATCATTTTCAAGTTACTTTTCATACAATGCAAACAAAACGATTAAAATATATTTACAAAGATGCTTCAAAAAATAAAATTCCATGCAGCCATAAAGAATTCTAGCATTGAAAAGAGGCTACTTGATCGATGGTACGGTCTGCATCGCTTTGTGCTTTACCGACAGCAGTCCTACATTGCTGTTCGACTATATCCGAGGTTTAGGATTCTGCAGATGATTTCACCAATAAACAAGCTATCAGTGAAGATAGCTTAAGTAATGTACCGGGTGACCGAAAAAAATTCACGTGCTAGATCATAGCTGGCTCCCTGAAATCAAATGCTATTGTCTAATACCTCCTATCAAAGCATAGTTGAAAAGCTTAGCTATCTTTTGAGATGGTGCATTATCATTTTAAGAAATTATTACCATCCGAAAACCTGATTCAAAGAAAATTTCGAATTCTAGATTCCTCATTTTGAGTGAAATAATCACCATCATTTTCCAGTCAACATTTTGTGAAAACTCGACATAGCACTAGATTAGAAGTCGTCTGGGAAAATTTTTTGTTTGCAAAGTGATTGACCTCTGTTCCTCATTCAGATTTCACGCTCCAAAGAAATTTGGAATCCAGTTTTTTTCACACTTTTCAAAAAATTTACTGGAAAGCAAAGGAATAGCCCGAGAAATGAATGAATTCCATATTTTTTAAACTGTTCCTTCAGACAGAAGGCACATCTTCAACTTACCAAGCAACATCTCAAAAGATAATGGAGCCCTTCAACTACATACGGATACCTTGTTTGTCTTCATAACATTTGCTTCCAAGAAATCATGTGCAACATAGCTCGTGAAGTTTTTTTTGGGTCACCCGGTACATTGAGTCCGATAAATGTGTCCAAGTTTTGGGATATTGAGATACAAAAACTACAACATTGATTTATATCTTACAATTCCGTTGCTTGACTGAGTGTTTAACTTAACTTGTCAAGATATTTATAAATTACGAAGCATAATCTTAATCTCAAGTGAAGAAATCCCGAAAACTAGCTTTCGTTCGTTTATCCGAAATTTTTGAGTCATTGTCTCAATATGACCAAAGTTTCCACCGTTAAAATGGTAAAATATTCTTTTAAGTTAGACATTGCCTGCTACTCACTAATGCAGAGATTGTTGACAGGTAATAATCCTTTCTACGGTGGCCCATAAGGCTCACTGATAAATATTTCGAATGTTAATAAAATATTTTAACGGTATTAAATTCTCAAAAAGGTGACTGCAAACATAAAAAAGGTTGCTACAAATAAAAAAGGTTGCTGCAAATAAAAAAAGTTACTGCAAATAAAAAAACTGCTGCAAATAAAAAAGTTGCTGCAAATAAAAAAGTTGCTGCAAATAAAAAAAGTTGCTGCAAATAAAACAGTTGCTGCAAATAAAAAAGTTGCTGCAAATAAAAAAGTTACTGCAAATAAAAAAGTTGCAAATAAAGAAAGTTGCTGCAAATAAAAAATTTGCTGCAAATAAAAAAAGTTGCTGCAAATAAAACAGTTGCTGCAAATAAAAAAGTTGCTGCAAATAAAAAAGTTACTGCAAATAAAAAAGTTGCAAATAAAGAAAGTTGCTGCAAATAAAACAGCTGCTGCAAATAAAAAAGTTGCTGCAAATAAAAAGTTACTGCAAATAAAAAAGTTGCAAATAAAGAAAGTTGCTGCAAATAAAAAATTTGCTGCAAATAAAAAAGTTACTGCAACTACAGAGTTAGTCAGGCGTAGCCATAGCATGAAAACTGAGGCAAAAAGTTGTTGATAAAGGGCTAGACTTATGACGATGAGTGTCTTGCCTCCCTGTGCTCTTTGACTTGATGATGGCGCTTCGGTCAATAGAGACTCATAGTATTACTCTGAAAAACCTGGCCCCATTTAGGCCTAAACTTTGCAATTCCTAAAGTACCAATCAGATTGCGAGATTTAGCCAAGAACAATACTGTCGAATTTTCAATTCGAATGATGCAGTTGACTAGATTTTGAACGAAGTTGCTGCGGCAAGTTGTTGTAAACTGTTCTGGTTTGTTTTGGTCTTTAAAACATGGCAAATATAGCGTTGAAAGACTTATTTTGAACTCACCAGGTAAAGTGAATTTCCTTCTTTGGATTCATACCAAGTTTCTTTGATGAAACGTCTGCTTAACGTGGTTTTTGATGCATTTTCTTTCCGAGGAGTGACCGTTGAACAGAGCTACAGCAGTCGTTCGATCATGATTCGATCGATCAAATGCCAAAGATAGGGCCAGGTTTTTTACTGTTTCATTATGAGTCCCTCTTGAGCAAGGTTTACCGCAGGGATACAAGGGACTCATCGTCATCAGTCTAATAAAGGGCTGGGGGCAACGGTCATTCCTCGGAAATAAAATGCGACAAAAATCTTTCAACGCTATATTTGTCATGTTTCTATTACTTGAGTCTCTATTGACCGAAGCGCCATCATCAAGTCAAAGAGCACAGGGAAACAAGAGACTCATCGTCATTAGTCTAGCCCTTTATCAACAACTTTTTGCCTCGATTTCATGCTATGGCTACGCCTGACTAACTCTGTAGTTGCAGCAACTTTTTTATTTGCAGCAACTTTTTATTTGCAGCAACTTTTTTATTTGCAGCAACTTTTTTATTTGCAGCAACTTTTTTATTTGCAGTAACTTTTTTATTTGCAGCAACTTTTTTATTTGCAGCAACTTTTTTATTTGCAGTAACTTTTTTTATTTGCAGCAACTTTTTCTTTGCAGTAACTTTTCTTATTTGCAGCAACCTTTTTTATTTGCAGCAACTTTTTTTATGTTTGCAGTCACCTTTTTGAACATTTAATACCGTTTAAACCTGCACTTGCATCAATTATGAACTGAAATCACACACGTTTTAAAATATTTTATTTACATTCGAAATATTTATCAGTGAGCCTTGTGGGCCATTGTGCCTTTCCCATCAATGTTGGCCATAAAAATTCGAAATGTATCAGGTGTCCCAAAAATAGTTCCAGCGTTCGGGCAGTGCCTGAGTGAGCTTTGATTTCAAAAATTCTAATTTTGACTTTATGGTTTAGATGAGATTTTAACTTGCCATTTGTGACCTCGCATATCCAATCGGGTTTGCATTCGCAGAGTAATTCACTTACAAAAAGGCAAAAAAAATCTGAGGCAGCCTAAGACAGAGATGATCATTGAACTTTGCAGCTGCATCTGCGGCGGGCTAGAAGAAAATACTATCTATGTGTAGTTTGTAAGAAAGATTAGGGGTAGCTGAACAACATACCATGTTTTGGAAGTTTGTTAAGCTACAAAATTTAAATTCACTCTTCACCTTTTTGAACGCCTCAACGTATCATTCCCATGAATGAACAACTGACGAGAAACTTGGGTGAGAAAGTTCATTTAGTGGTTTATAAGACACTACTTCACCGTTCTCTCAGTCCCAGAAAGATTCGTTGTGAACTTTAAAATGTAACTGCATCATTTCTTAGCATTTCTCCAATAAATAAAATAATTCAACAGATCAGGAAACTTTCAATACATAAAAAGAAAAATGACTCACTTGGCTTGGAGAACTAAAGCAAGTATTCCACAGGCGACTGCTGCAGATGCAGATGATGAGGACGCTGTCTTTGAACATCTGCCATGCAATCCAGCGGCGGGCTAGAAGAAAATAGTGCCTGTCAGTACGAGAAGGTTATTGATTGTCTTAAGCTAGCGCAGTTCCCTTCCTGACCCAAGCCAGAAGCATCATAGACACTTCGTAAGAAATTAGCAACAGCTGCCTCTGAGTGTGCTTCAAGGCACTCGGCATAGGTAACTAATAGCGGTCTTTAAATATGCGAAAGAAAATGCCTACACACCAAAAGTCTCATCAATTCCACAATGAAATTGCGTCTGTCACAATTACCAATTACGATAGACTAGTTTTGAATGCATTCTCTGGTTCCAAGCCAGTTTTAACTTTTATAAACGGCCAGTTTCAATATTGTCCCTTGGCGTGGATGTTCTACAGTCGACAACTTTATGAAAAAATTGATCAAATTCAAGAGTGAGCACTAAGGATTACTTATCAGAACTATGAATCCAGTTTTTAAGTTTTAATGGAAGAGGATAGATCAATAACTGCGAACTTGAGAACCGAAATGTATACGGCCAAAATGCCTTGAATCCAGCTTTTATGAGGGAAATTTTTTGTGAACATGAACGTCAATATAATCTGACGAACTCTAACGATTTTTCTCTTCCTTAGAATTAAAACTGTTTCATATGGCTCAAAAAACATTTGCATTAGAGGCCCGCGAGTCTGGGCCACCGTTCCACAATTCATCAAAGATTCTACATCTCTTGCTGAGTTTAAAAACAAAATCAAATCTTGGTCTGGGAGAAGCTGCAACTGCCGATTATGTCAAACTTTTATCCCAAACTCTAGCTTCATTTGGTTTATGGCTTTTTATGCTTGAAATAGTTCATTGTATATATGTTTACTGCATTTTAACTTCTATTCGAACTATGCATATGCGTAATTTGTGATGTTTTAGATGCTCTAAGTTGGCTTTTTATTATAGCTATTGTATCCATCAGCCAATTTTTAAAGAAATTGATAATAATAATAATAATAATAATAATAATAATAATAAAAATAATAATTATCTCGTTTGTCAATGCTACAAAATCACGCATCTGTTACGTTAAGTAGTGAAGTTAAAATGCTATGCATCTTTAAAGATGCGCTTTGACATTCTGACAATTTCATATGCACATGTAAGCAAGTTGAAACATGATCATGCACAAATTTTTCTAGCAAAGTGGAGAAAACAGATAAAACAGACATTGGCTTGTAATGACCCATGTCGCTCTTCGAGCAAGACTTGAAAACAAGGGTCACTCTAGCTATTTGCCATGCGTTTGGAAAAATACCCATCTCGCACGAAGAGTTTAATAAAGCAGGCATAGGCCTATATAAAGTTCTTGTTGTATCTTTTACAAAGCAGCAAGGACACAAAGCAGTACCAATTTTTTGGTACATGTACCAAACTTTATCCGTGTCGAGCCAAAGGAAGTCTCCAGGGCAAATGGGGTTTTAATGTGTCAAACTAATTCATAAAGCTTTATCCTCCTTGTAGGTACCTATCGGGAAGTTTCTGGGGCGAACCAGAGTGTTTATAAAACAAGACATACCATGAGAAAATTTGGATTGTCAACACCATCGAGTCCATCTCTGCCGTACGTTACAGCTGTGACACCAGCACATTTGACATTCTGTGAAGACATCTCGTGGTTTCCTGTGATTACGCTGATGCCAATGGTGTGAATTGATGAAACATATTCGTCATAACTGCACGTTCCATTTAGTAAACCACCATTTCCAGTAGAAAACACGATTATACTGCCTTTGCCATTTCGTCCCTGTTTAAAATTATTGAAAATATCTTTGTCAAATCAACATGGCTCTATCATTAGAGTATGTAATTCAATGAATCAGTTGAGAAATAGAAAAGTCATGATGCGAAAAGCTATAGAAATGGCCTTGCATACACAGCACCGCCATTGAAGAATAAAACAATGAGCTCAATTGACCTTATTTGCTTTTTGATACGACTACATAAAAGGAAATTTCAAAAAGTGATGACATAATCAAATGTTGATGGTTTTTCAAAATGCTTCACTTGTTCTTTGGTACATCAAAATCTCCGACTATCCTGGCAGCCTCCAAAAAGAACTTCAAGAGGTAGCCAACAACAAGCGCCATGCGATCGAACGTTAAAGATATATGCTTTCTATCACTATTCCATGCTCAACAATTAGCTACCACTGGCCTCCATTACAAAATTAACAAAAAGATCCAAATACTAAATGATTCATTTTCAATTCGCTTGTTAGAAACATTTAAGATAAAGACAGACTTGAAGTGGTTTTAAGAAATCTCTTCTATGAAACAATGCTGACGTTTTTAGTATTTCAAGATTTCGTGTTCCAAGGCCATTGTGAAATTTAGATAATTACTATAACGTCCACAATCTGACCTGTGAAGAGAAGGTGATAGTAAAACTTTCGGTGAACTCGACAGAATCAACACATTTTGAAAACCGCTTTTTGAACAGTATTTTCAGAACACAGGAGTCAAATCCTTAAAGAAGTTGGTGCAAAAAATCTATAAAATTATTCACTGAATTGAATGCCTTCAAGGGAACTTAGGGTACGTTGCTGTTAAATCTGTCATGGAAATTGTCACTCTTTTCAACATGGTGGCATCTTACTAACTTTTGAAAGAGGTGATGAAAATTTGGAGCAAAAAAATCATCTTAAGTCCTAAGTGAAACCTAAGTAGAAACCTGTTGTGCCTATGGATTGGATGATGCCACAGCCTCAAAAGTAATAAGAGCCGCCATTTTGAAACTAATCAAGTTTTTAAAAAAATGACCACAGCATATATACAGTAAGCTACCCTAATTTTCTAATTTCAGTACGTCTGGCGTTTGAAAGGCTACTGCTCCCTTTGTGAGCTCACAATAGGTTTGAGAGCAATCATATCTTTTCAATATCTGGTTGAATAGATGAAATTGCTGATTATTTTAAGGACTCTTCTCGGTTGAGACCGGTCACTCCATTCAGATTTCACAACGGATTTGCAACAAAAACTTCCTTCAGGAAACCTCAAAAACTTGATAAAATGAAGGACAAATTCCACAATTGTAAGCAATTACTTGAAAACGTTTTTGCAAGCGCTATTCTCTTGGAAGGATGAGCAAGTCTTTCCCCAGGGAGGTCTCACATTGCCAAGGGGACAAAATAAAAGAATGCGTTTAAGTTTCGTTGTCTTCAGGAAGGAAGCCAGAAAATGTTGCTCGTTCTCTCGATCGTTGTTGGCAGGCTTTAGAGGGGTGCCTTCTACGGAAAATTTCCCATATCCACGAGAAGGACTTCAAATGGCAGATTACAGCCGGGTAAATTATTGAACTAAATTGAACATATCGGAAATAAAACGAAACAGTCTTCAAGATTATATCTTTGGCATTCAGGGAGCAATTTTCTTAAAAAAAGAGCATTTTTTTTAAGTCACCCGATACTTTTCGGCAGATCTGCCAGTTCAAAGCAAACAGCTCTATGAAAACGATGTTGAACAATGAGTTAAGACTCCTTTACTAGCAATCGATCAACTATCGGATTCAGAGATCTTAGGTGCTTCCTACAGAGAATGCCTGTTTATTTTTCGCAGGTAGGACAAACAGGATAGCAGAGAACTTACATTTTCAGCTGAATTCTTCATTGCCGCACTAGTCCAGCGATGCATGTACCCAACGTTATTCTGATACGCTGATATAACACCCCATGAATTGCAATAAATATCATTTAAGTCCTTCTTGTATTCCATTGACTTAGCAATTGCTTTGTGCGCGTTCCATGTTGTTTCACTCGGTCTGCCAAGTCCGGTCTTCAGCCCTGTATGATCAAATGAAACATCATATCAATGTAAAATTGTGAATGTTTCAGAGCAATCCATTCGGGATAGACCCTTGCCAGAATGACGTCAGGCCCTCTTTACTACATCCTGAAACATTCTTCTAGATTTTATGTGTAGCAATATCCCAGAGCGTGCATTGCCCTCAGCAATGCGTGGAATAGCTTGGTATGTATATTAGAAATTGAAATGGCATGGTTTTGATTTTTGGTTGTGCTGGAAATTTAGATTTCGTTTATCATTTGCCTCGAATTCAACTTAAGTGTGAAAAGTCTGTAAGACTCGGTTAGACTAGGAAAAACATTAATCAGTGATTGCGGCGTTTTAGGCGTCGGAAACAAACTGAGTCGACATTAGGAGCAAAACTTGAAAAAAGGACCTTCCTTGCTCTGTTGTAGCCTACTTGCAGGCAAGCCAGTCTGTTGGCATTACAAGATCCAAAGAAAGATACCTGCCTTGCAACCACCCGCTCTTCCAGTCAGTTTTTGTGACATCAAAATGTCTCCCCTGTCCCAAAATCATTCAGCTACTTTCATGGCTGATCATGACAATTTAAATTTCACTTGTTTTGTGATGACAACTGGAATTAGTCAAATTTGCATTTTAGAAAACAAGAGATAGATTAAAGGCTTATTTCCATTGAGCTGCTCTTTCCGCCTGAGCGGGAAGTGCTCCAGAGTCTTTCTGCGAAGCATATGCGTAAAGACAAAACACAGCTCTTCGTGCACGCTTTGCAAAGAATGGTCTCAAGCATCTTCTACTTAGGCATTTCAGCTCCATGGAAATAAGCCTTGAGAGGGCTTTGTTGCCATTCCCTTTGATGTTTCGTGACTTTTGAGCACAAAAAGTTATTTGCAAGGAAATTTCGTTTCACCCCATGCAGTTGCCTTGCTGCGTGGGTAGAAATTCGAAGACTGACATCACCATTAACAAATCCATACAGATATAGAAAGCTTTTCATTACATTCGTATGCTTTTGCGGTTTCACTGCAAAAAAATGATTGCCAAACAAACGCAGTTATGATGTCACAAGTTCCGGAATTCAAATCCAACAATGCGATGGAAAAGAAGGATGATAATTGTTAATTTCTACAAGTAAATCAACGGAGTTTAAAGTAGAGCACTAAATAGCTGGTAAAAGCAAATAATCTTGTCTTGATTTTCCACAAACAACAAATTGACTCTGCAATACCCATAGAAAACAGTGACACTGGGCTGTCCCATTGTGAAATAGGCTTAGATTTTTAGATTCTTAAGATTCTGTATTAATCATTTTTGTAATTTAGTTTAGTCTTAATTTATGGGAGGGCCCCTTGAAAATCAACACTTCTGCTGAAGGGCTACCCTCCCCGTTAGATAAATTAATCAAATCAAATCAACTGAGGACTACCCGAGCAGATATGTTGACAAAAATGACAAATTCAGCCGACCACTTAGGCCTGACTTTCACGGCCGCTTGCTTCACTTGCCTTCTCAGCCTTGTCTGGTTTACTGTCATTTTGCACACCGAAAATGGCAAATGTATCTGCGCGTTTGGCCCAGCAGAAAACTATTTGTTTCAAGTCAAGAAGAACTGTAAAATGGTTACAGATAGTGGGGCACTTAGTTAATACTATTTCTAGTTTAAACTCATACGTCATGACATATTTGCCAATTACCGTTGCCAGTAAGACAGCACGGACTGCCATTTGTTCACGTGATAAAGTGTGGACGAAAAGTTTTTTTTTAATGCGATTTGATGTGATCCCACAGGATGCAGCAGTAACAACTACAATGCGGTCAGACAACGCTACAAGGCTTCACTTAGTGGGGCAATAATTGACCATCTCAGTTAGTTAATGAGAATTGACCATCTTTGATAATGAATAAAGTTAGCATATAAAAATTAAAAAATTGACGAAATCGGTTGACTAGGACCGCGTTCACATGATGCCAGGACAGTTTGAAAACGTTGAAAGATGTGACGGTAGCAAAATTTGAGCTAGTGTTTCGACAATGCCGTTTTCAAAATATATCAATTAAAATCCCGTTTTCAAACTCTACCACTCTAAGAACTGATTATGTCCACCGATTTCGATCAGCTTCAGTGCAACGACACAACGTGTACATAGGGAATTACTGCTAGGGCTTGATGCATCAAAGCAATTTTCCGGCAGTATGAAAAATTCTTTACATTGATTATTCAATGTCCTGAGACATCTTGAACAAAAAAGAAACTAACCTGATATGGAGGCTTTATAGGCTACCCCAACTCCACAATTGTCATTATTAGCTTCAGCAGCTGCCAATCCTGCCATCATCGTGCCATGAGCTTGACTTCCGCTGGCGATGAAATGATAATTCGTATGAGCGAAAACGTAGACCTAAACCATAGACCTCTTGAAATGAGGAAAACACCTCACCTGCCAGATCCAGGACTGAAAGGCAAGGCAAATTACAGCAACTGTGTATGTGAGATTGTTTACCTCACTTATCAGACCCGGGGCTCAGAGAAGAAATGGAGTAAAGTGTCTCTTTCGTGAAATTATAATGAACAAACAAATAACAATCAAAGGATAAATTCAACTCACCTCATCATACCTGTCGTTTTTCGTTTACATAGAAAATTTTCGCCTCTCCCTGGTGAAATTCCATCTCTTTTGAGGTGAAACCTCACCATACCGGTGGTGTTGCATTCGCTAGGTGGAATCTCGCCAGTCAGCCCCAGGCCTAGCAGGTGACCTCGTTTTTTTATATAAACACATCCTAAGAATCGAACAAGACGTCAAGTGCCACCTGTGTTCCAATTCTTATATCTATCCAAAACACCAAATAATAGGTCATGCTTACATTGACCCAGTGGTTCCAGCTAAGCTGCTCTAAGTTCCAACGGCTACTATGAAATGTAAAATTATTTAAGTTGACTAAAGTTTGGTCGTAAATATTGCATTTTTCGAAGAATTCTGTTCTGTTACAACATGGGTCATGAGATAATATCATCTCATAAACGTTGCCATTAGGAAAATGACAATGATTTCGAGATTGCACTTTCTGGGACTATCGCAAATTACTTAAAGTGGAAAATGTGAATCTGTTTATAAACAAAATTGCCGTTATTGTTGTGGGTGCCTTGTTCGTTTCAACTGGCTTAGCGAAGCTAATCTAGAGGCGCTTCTTGCTGCAGCCGTAGTTGAGTAAGTTGCCTTAGCACCTTTAGTAGCCTTAGTTGCCTAACTGGCCTTAGTTTCCTTAGTAAAGATCTGACGCCTCTACTAACAGAAGGCATCCCAACAGTGAGGAAGTCTTTTCTGATCATGTGCTCACATCACTTTACATCAACTCTTTACGATTGAATGTCTTCATAAATCACGTATGAGATGAGTCTTCTCCTCGGTGACAAAGGAATACATGGGAAAATTCTTATCTAATAAATGCCGGATGACAATTCGGGCAGATTTTGTAATACAATAGCATCAGTTGCTTTGGTTCACATCTCACTTCAAAGTAATTAGGGAATGCGAATGCAGACAAAAGAAATTATCTCAACCAGTAATCCAAAGCAAACATAGCCGCAAAGTTGTCCGGAAACCAGTGCGGCAAATTCTCCCTTGGTGCAGGCGAAGGGAGGTTTCTGGGAGAAGTTATGAGCTTACAACGAAGGAAGAAAGGCAAATCTAGAGCTCTGTCTGCCGGATTTCGCTTGTTTGATTCCTGAGCTGAGTAATAACTGTTCGCATTTGAGCAGTCAATATGCATGAATTGTAATGCTCTTCTGTTCGGCTTCTGAACCACGTAAAGAAAATCAGCCAGACAGAACTTTAGATTTACCCTTCTTCTTCGTCTTAAGTACTAAAAGGCCCCTAAAGAACAACCCATCGCCTGCACCAAGCGAGAGTTGGTCTTAATGGTTTCATGACAACTTTGCGGCAATGTTTCAGAGTCCAGAAAAGTACTAAACCTTCCTCTGGTCAAAATTTTTCCTAGCAAAACCTTCCTCCAATTTATTAATTTCCAGGGCGTGGCTAAGTCATAGTCAGGGCGTGCCATTCTTTGTCTTTGGAATTCCAAGGTCAAATTCTTTTGAAAATGAAAAAAAAAAATCATGACCATTTCCTATATCGCTGCTACTACGTTGTAGACTTACTACCTGAGCTCCACATTGTGTGACCAAGCGTTCTTCTAACAACATAGCGAAAGCAGGACCTATGTTGTAATTCCATGTCATTTTTGGAGGCAACAACAGCAACAGTGGAGATCGATCATTCAATGGATGTTGATTTGCATAAGATTCAGACAGAAAGTGAATTTTCATAAGAATTGCGTAAACATTTAGTGATATGGTTGCTTGTTGGAGAAGCCAGCTTTGGTGAAAAGACATTGTTGTTCCCAATGACACGGAGTCAGAGCCAGTAACTCAAATGAGAACGAAGGAAAAGCTGAGTAGTGGACCCTCACTCATTGTGGAGGAAGTGATGACTGATACTGTACCTCTCTGCAAGTGATTTGTAATGTGGGGAATACAACCAAGAAACAAAGATCTGTTGGAAATAGTCACATGAGTGGTGGATAGGGGTATGACTGATGGATGCCTGGCAACTTTCGCATTATCATAAGATTTATTGTTGGAAGTCCAGCATTTGAAGATGAAAGAGAAACCAAGTACAGAGTTTGAAATTGGTTATATAACATGGCTGATAGTGTTTGAAGTTTTGATTGAGGATTAATAGCTTGCAAAAAATTTCAAAAAACATTATGAAGACACTAACGAAGGGTCAGAGGTAATAGCTGAAACTAACGTTGAAAAAAAATTTTCTACCCTGACTTGGCTATCAATCCAACTGGAACATCCTGTGATGTCTGTACAGCAACTGTGTTTGGCACGGTGATTGGTGAAGTTGGTTGACATCACCTGGTTTCAAGGAGTTTATAAGGAAGCTTTCCTAACCTTTGAAGACTTTCCGGAGTTAAAATAATTGAAAGTAACCCTACTGTCTTTGAGAAATAAAACTGTGTTACACATGCAGCAAGCTGTAATGGAAAATATGTCAAGAGTATTGAAGTGCCTATTGAAAATGAGTTGATATACCACTTATCAATTCTAAGAGTAGCGTGAGGTACATCATTTGACGTGCCTTGCCAACGCACTCTGACTTCATTGCGTATGACAGTTTCTTCCAATAATTTGTCTCAAATTTTATTGTTAAAACAATTTTCCAAACCTCTCTCTAAATCTCTATTTCGATAAACTTTCCTCCAAATTTCCATTGTTTTACAAACCTTCCTCCTGTCAATGACTGTGCGACCGTAATGTTTTCTGGATTCTGTTTATTATGAGTTGGCTTGTCAGGATTTCTAGGTACTGAAAGCCAATTTAGGCCAACTGTGAATGCTGCATCCAGGCATGGGACCCCTAGATTAACGTCCCTTCAGAAGGACGGCAAGGTGAGTTGTGAGATCAGGCCTCTGAGGCCACCCATCCGGAGTCTGACCTTACTTGACCGATCTTAACTTCAGTTACCTGACGAAAACTGTATAAGCTACTCGACCACCCGCCCAAAAATTGAGTTGCGAGATTTCAGAGATCAAAAACTGCGACAGCTGAAACCAGAGACCCCCGGAATACTGGTAATGCAAGAAAGCTTGAAGATCGAGGTAAGAGGAAGTTATCAATGGTCATACATCTCTTTGATACCAGAGCAAATAAAATAGGACTTCTGATGTAATTTAATCCTTGTAACTAGCAATAACATTAGTTAGTGGGTGCCGCGGTTTGGGAAGTGAAAAGAAACTGCATCAACATGGAATGGAATGAAAATAGATGGTAGACATTTCTGGTTATTTTGCCTCTACAAGATGCACCCCCCCCCCCCCTCTCCTCCTTTGGAGTTGAGTCCATTGCTTACCTTGGAAATAAACTGTGGCAGAATTTGCCGCAAGAAATAAAACAATCAAACAGCTTTCCCATCTTCAAAACACAAATTAGATGTTGGAATGGTGGAAAATGCAACTGTAGGCTTTGTAAAGTATACATCCCGAAAGTTGGGTTTCTAACAGGATAGATTTTTTAACATCTTTTGTCCTGTATATTTATTGATAGTTTTATTGTAAATAATGTATATTGTAAATAGTAGGCTTTAATTAGCTGTAATTTAGCTATTATTTTTTTCCTAGCCTACTTTAAATAGATCATTAATAAATAATAATAATAATAATAATAATAATAATAATACTTAAGGACACTCTAGTAAGGGCAAAACTTAGGCCATCGGGAGAGGAACAGGTGCAGAAGGGTACTTTTAGGTGCAACGGTAGAAGGAGCTGTCAGATCTGCCCCATTGTTGTGGAGGGGGACACTTTCGGAAACTTTAATGAATCTCGGTCTTTTACCAACTTTTCAGGGGCATACAATTGTAACTCTCAAAATGTGGTTTATCTATTGCAATGTAATATCTGCAACAAAAAATATGTTGGCAGCACAACGACTAAGTTTCGACAACGGTTTAATGTCTATAAGTCCTATCATCGCACATATGCCCGCAAATACAATGATGGCAGCCTTGACAGGGGTAAACCAGTCCCGCAGGCCAACTTTTTTGCTCATTTTTTCGGCGAGGGTCATCAGGGTGCATTTTCGGTGAGTGTAAAAATCATAGATGGGGCTCACGATGTGTTTTCGGTTAGACGCAAGGAGTTGTTTTGGCAATATAAATTGGGGACTTTCATACCGAATGGTTTAAATGAAAGGGCAGCAGATGTTGAGCTGGATATGTTTGCTTGCGGTATTGCTTAACTTTTATCGATTTATCGGAGAGATTTTTTGATCTGGGACATCAGATAGGTGGTATACACGCGGGTGGCGGGATGGAACCCCCGGTCAAGCCATCCGGGATTTAGCAATTTACGAAAAGCAGATCCTGGAGGGTATTTTGGAGTCTCTATATGGCCGCCCGGGATTTAGCAATTTATGAAAAGCAGATCCTTGGAGGGTATTTTGGATTCTCCGTCTGGCCATCAGGAATTTAGCAATTTTACGAAAAGCAGGTTTTTTGGGGGTATTTTCGAGTCTTTATCTAGCCATTAGGGATTTAGCAATTTACGAAAAGCAGATCCTTTAATGGTATTTTGGAGTCTCCATCTCGCCATCAGGGATTTAGCAATTTTACAAAAAGCAGGTCCTTGGAGGGTGTATATTGTTAGGAGTCCCCGTAGAGTCCAGTGTCCTAGTTTCTGACAGCATGGATTCTAGTCCCTTGTCGATTTTAGAACCGCTTAAGCTAGATGAAAAACAATTGCATGTAAACATTGTTTCCTATAAATACTTGGCTGTTTTTATTGTAAAGCACTGATGAAGATTTGATAATCAAAACGTCTGGTTTTTAACAGTTGTGTTTTTTATTTTTACTTTTCTGTTAATTTTTGAGGATGGTTTAGTTTATATAATAATAATAATAATAATCCTACCCGCCTAGCGACCGCTCATTCTTGCAGTCAGTTCAATCCTGTTGGCATTACATCACATAATCAGTGTCGCCCCGCCACCCACATATCAAGACAATAACGAAATCAGACCATAGTCTTTTGAAAGACAAATATGTATTCAATTGTATTCCATAGAATAAGAGACAGCTTGAGAAGGCTTTGCTAATACTGCGTCTGACGTGTTCATGATTGCTTGACGAGATGGCCACATTCCCACATACATTTCCTCAGAAAGACAGAGAGAGGGAAAGATATCGTAAGGTTTTGATTCCTTGAGAATAGATTCCGCTACGCGGCAGTCATTGTCAAAATTTGCTTAACATTGCATGTATCCAAAAACAGCACTTCAAAACAGAATAGACGAGAGACAGAATCTGTTTCCTCAAAGCATCCATACGTTTCAAAGTTAGGTTAACGAAAACCTGTGCAAATCCAATTTGGGTTCCTTGCAAAGTTAAGAAAAGACAGAAACCATGGCCAATGGAACTTTTACCAAACATGCCATCTTAAGGCGACTGACTCGTAAACCAAAGGTGAGAACGGCCGAGGTTCGAATCCCGCGCTGGACAGTTTGGTCGCTATCCGTAACTCTAGCCCGGGATGACCAGAGTCATGTGAGAGAAATCTGGTAGCTGCGGCGGGTTGATGGTAAAAAATCCGTGGCCCTTGCTGGAAATAAGTCTCTCAGACTTTTGCAGGCTAGCCACGTTAAATATGATTACTACCTACCTAAATGCATCTGGTTTCAGCTTTCACACAAACTTGAACTTCAAAGGTTTATAACTCCATGAATTTTTAGCGGATTTGCAAGATTCTTCTTTCAAAAATTAATTCAAATCTCATGAAAAGGTTTACTTGACCAAGTGCCCATTAAGCATATCGTTATTTTTTAGTATTTGATCAAACATCGAATAAGTTTTGAGACACCCTGTTGAGAATGGAATAATACCAAATGTTTGGAACTGGCAGAGTGGATGATTGGAAAATTTATCATATCACATGCTTAATCTTGTGCCTTGCAGCCATGTGTTATCATACTGGGACACGGTAGCTTCATTGATACTTGAGCGAAAATCCAGAAAAACCAAAATCTGATGCAATTTAGAATCGAAGTTTCCATTCCTAGCTTCAGACACCAAATATCAAAAATGCTTCTTTGCACTGTATGGGGATCAAATCCAGTTGCATTGTTTTAATCGAAAGCGTTTGTATGCATCGGTATAAAATACTTCGGGAAACTTGAGACAATAATGGAGCCAATAAAGTGCTTCAACTATAAAGTTGGGTTTAAGCCTGAGGCCCTGAGTCATAAAGTTGTTCACATGCCATGTCAAGTGCAATCAGGCCATGGCTGGCTTAATTCATAATTTGATATGAACATAAGAATCCAATTTGGTACTTGGCGCAAATAATCTACTATCAAAAGGGCACAGAAAAGAGTGTGCAGTCTGAAGATATCGAAAGAAACGGGAAATACCAAGGCAACAATACTTACTCATAATATCCATAATTTGGAGTTGGCCAACTGCCATTGGTCAGAAAGTTGAAACTCGCGTCACTCCTCTGCGAGAAGATGATTTAAAATTTAGATCAGAAAGGAACATGTTGAATTCAACGACCATATGGGATAGAGATCATAATGATGAGATCCTAAATGACATAAGCACCACCACGTCCACAACTTTCAACACACTGCTTTCTATTTTGTGGTGCTTGGGTGATTAAAGTTAAAAATAAATGGATCATTCCTTAATTGCAATACTTGCACTATGCAGATTCTAATTTCAAAAAATTCTTTTTCTAACAGTTCTGTCCGACAAATCTGGATTCAACGGCAATTTGAGATAAAAACGTGGAAAGATGTACTTACAAATCTTTTCTTGAGGTCTGGATGATTAAAGTCGACACCAGTTGGATCATTCACGCATATTGTGACGCCTTCACCATTTAAATTCTCCTTCCAAGCTTTTTGAATGTTCATCAAATCCTTTACCTGAAGATCAAATAAATCGAGGGGTGTGAAATTTCTTTTAAAATGTGCTTTTTAGGGGATCGTTACGGATCTTTCTTGGAAACAAAACGATTTTTGCCAAAGGTGAATGAGATGCAGAGTGATACGCCCCTTGAAGTGAATATCAAATCAAGCAAATACAGTGTTTCGTGTTATATGAGAGAATGAAAATTGTCAAATGGACTAAGAAGGGAGGACTACAATGATCTATAACAATGCAAAAATAGCAAGCTGAATGATTTGAACAGATCTAGAGACAGCAAAGGTAATCAAGGTGATGGTGGCAAAACAGGATCAAACATCATTCGCAACAACTGATAATTACTTTGCATTATTCCACGACAGGGTATGTCTGAATAAAAAGGTTAGTAAAACAATTCTTGCCTAAGTGGCTACCACTCTTACTTTCCTTTCATATTCTATTATCATCTCGATACCAAAGTAATAGTATTGGCACAAATCTTAAATACTCATTAACACGTAACATCATCTTTGAGCAGTGACAATATTGTCTCTTCAATCCTATCACTACAGAATGTTCCTTGGGGATTGAATTTTCCCAAGAGGACAACTCAAGCTAACACAGTCAAATTACATAAGGAAAACCGATGAAAGTTTATCATCATTCATGGCAGCGCTCAAATGCTTTTTGAAGGATAGTATCAGAAATCCCCCATAACTTTGGAAGAGAGAGTCTCGGGCAGGTAAACGATACACCGTTTTAAAGGCATATGCAAGCTCTGCACATTGAGAGCGTAGAACCAAGTGATATCTTTCATATGGGTCGGAGCTTAGCTTTAAACAAGAGACATAGAGAACTGTGGATTTGATATTTTGCAGCTCCGTCATTTTCGCTGTTACACGAGATCATATCAATAAAGAAGCATTGCTGGACACGGTATACAAGGTTCCATGAAATATAATCTTTCTTTTCTAACTTTTCGAGCGTAAGGAAGAAACGATGAAAGTATCTGACATCATGGGATTGAACTTGCAGATATCGGCAATAATGCAAATTGCAGGTCAAAATCTACAATTTAAACAAATACTAATTTGAACAGAAAAAATCAACTTTCAAGCACTCACTAAATAATATTGACTGGAAAACTCCCTGTCACCAACAACTTGAGATACCTGCAATAAAGGAGAGAACAATTTGACATATTGAGATTCATACATTAAAAATTCAATGTAAAACCCATTGTTTTGTCTATCAAGAATTAAACTATCAAAAAACCACTGCAACGGCAACCAAATTATACTTTATCATTGGAAAGTATCGCTTAGGTAACATTTATGGACTTAGACAACTTAGAAATCCCTTTCTGTCACTCCATCTATGTTTTCAGACTTGGGTGTCTAATGTAAAACTCGTTCGTTGTCCATTGGGTTTTCATAGAAATGTGATGCCTTTCGAGCATGTAACTGACGAAGGATGCATGATACCATCTGACATTCTCATTGGTGTTGCAAACATGGTTTCAAAATTCTTTAACATAGAGGGCAATCTCTGTAACAAAGTTGTGAAATTGAAGCATAGATATTGCTAAAAAGTCTCAAATTTACCTAGCAACCGGCTTGCTGTTTTATAGTAAGCACCTTCAACTTTAAATTTTCATGTTCCTTTTGTAGACTTAGTATTGTACTATATTGCAATCTGGGCATGTTTATTTCTTTTGTTCTTAGTTTAGTGCTTTCTGTTAATCAACTTACCCCTGACATCTAATTTCATGTTAGAAGCACAATCTGCAACGAATTTATTCAAAGTACCCTTTTAGAGGTCTGCAACCATGTACCCCAGTCTAAAAATAGCACAGAGGCCATTTTACAATTTAGATCAACATCTAAGTATTTCAGTGTATCAAATTGCGACTGGAAACAAAATTCCATGTCCATAACACAATCTGCAACAAATTTATTCAAATAGCCCTTTAAGTGGCTTGGAGCCCAGCATCCCAGTCTAAAAATTGCAAAAGGGGTATTTTACAGTCTGATTTCCTACCCCTTCCCTTCAGCGTGTCGACTCCCCAAAGAAAACCAAGTTTCATGCTGGTACCACAATTTGTGACAAAGTTATTGCAATAAGTAAACCCCTCCGTAATGTCGCCAATATTGCAGCCATGACAACGAAATTTGGTAAAATAGTGTACAGTAACAAAATCAACACAATAAGCTACTTCTTTCATTTGTCACTACATCTACCGGGTGTCCCAGAAAGAACGCTATAGATTTAAAAAATTCTAATGGAAGCTGTTTCGTACTTGCTAGAAAACGATTATATTTATTGAAATCTGCAATTATTCGAATGAATTTTGATATATTTTCCAGCATTTCTGGTGACTTGGTTGTTAAGTTAAAAATCGGCAAACTTCAAAATAGACCTTTTAGATATTCTAAGAAGGAATCTGGATCGAACGATATTTCATTAAACTTTGTAGAATTTTCGAATTCGCACAATACTGATAGAAGTTCTAACGCCACTCAATCGAACGTCGTGTATAAAGCTGTATAGAAATAACGCTCGATCCCGACTCTTTTGTAGAATAGCTAAAAGGTCTATTGCCTCCAGGTCAAAACCAGAACTGCTGCATTAGCAATAGTAGATTAAATTGTCAAAATAAAAAACATGACAGTCCCAGCAATTATATACAGAAGATTGCCGACAAGCACACAAACAAAAGAGTTAATTGAACATTGAACAGATACGTCTATGAAGATTTCGGTCAAGACACAGTTGCTTTTTCTCAAGTGACTAAGCCATTCTTACAGTTATACTTTCAATTGGAAATGAACACTGAGAGCTCCCTTGAAACTAAATAACTCATGAATCATTAAGCGATCCCTTTGTCACAGTTTCTTGATCAAATTGTTTGCTTGTCTGTATTCCTGTAAAGTTCTAGATAATGCTACACTTGTAATTTTGCTGTATGCTTTGTAAGTTCGGGCAGCTCTGGTTTTGCCCTGGCAACACATCTCGAGTTTGTTGATTTCTAACTCTGCAACCAGGTCACCAAAAGTTCTGAAAAATATCTCAAAATTTAATCTAATTATTGTAAATTTCGAGAAATATAACTATTTAATTTATAATTTGAAACAGCTTGTGTTAGAATGTTTTAAGTCTGTTGCGCTTTTTGGGACAACCGGTATGAAGTCAGAATGACATCATAATTGAGGAAAATTGCAATATTTGCTTTCCGTTAGGAATATTGACAATATTAACGTTTTCATTTGACAACTTCTTTAGTAAATTGACTAGTGTGTCTAAAAGCATCAATAAGTAAAAATTCCCGGTATAATATCTATTTAATGGGGAAGTTCGGTCAAAAATCGAAATTTCCAGTTTAGCTTGTTTTGGGGTTAAAACAATGTTATGAAAGTAAAACTTTTACCTGTGTTATGAAACAATGTTATGAAAGTAGAACATTTACCTGTGATATTATGCCGTTATTTTGCCGCTTTTTCCTCCAAATAATTCTTCTTGACCGCCGCCATCTCGGCCAACAAAAAGACTGGAGCGAGTGTTGCTGCTCGACGTCATCACGTGCAGAAAACAATAGGAAGCACACTGTATGGTACGGAATCCAATCATAAAAATCCTGCAAACACAGCTATGGGCATGAAAATTGGTGGAGAGGGCCAGTTTAACATGCTGAAAAAGAAAGGGTGTGAACTAAACCCAAAAATGCCCCCCTTAGGCTATTTTTAGACAGTGGGGCTATGTGGGTACAAGTCAATAAATTGGTTATTCCTTTAACTTTTCTAGATAAGGTCGACCCGCTGAATGGAGATGATATGAAATCAGATTACAAAATTCCCCTTGTGCTATTTTTAGACTAGGGTACTAGGCTCCAGGCCCCCTAAAGGGCTCTTTTAATAAATTTGTTGCAGATTGTGGTACGGACATGAAACTTAGTTGTCAGGGGCAAGTTGATATGCTGTTTTCAATAACTTTGTTGCAGATTGTGGTACAGACATGAAATTTGGTTTTCAGGGGCAAATTGATATGCTAAAAAAGATAAGATGTGGGTATGGATAAGAAAATGCCAATATACTATTTTTAGACTAAGGTACTAGGTTCCAGACCTCCAAAGGGCTATTTGATACACTTAATACTTATTTGATACTGACATGAAATTTGTTTGTCATGGCAGGTTGATACGCTGAAAGATATAAGATGTGGATCTAAATTGTACAATCAGCCCGGTGCTATTCTTAGACTGGGGTACCTGGCCCTAGGCCTCCAAAAGGTGTTACTTCATTAACTACATTGCAGATGGTGGTACTGACATGAAATTTGGTCTCCATGGACAACTTGATACACTGAAAAGAGAAGACATTGGAAGAATTTAAAAGCGCCTTACTATTTTTAGACTGGGATACTACTGTAGGTTCCAGACCCCTGAAAGTGTAATTTTTTAACTTCATTGCAGACAATGGCACAGATATGAAATTTGGTTTTCAGGGGCAAGTAGATCTGTGAAAAGACTGGTTTTGAGTAAAAATTGTAAAGCCTGGTTTCCCTATGATCGCAACAGTCGGCGACGCATCGCCGAGGCAAGCTCGGGGGCCCATCGGAGATGATTTTGCTAAATGGAAACATTTTCTGAACGACGTCAGCGATGTCACCGATCATACGGGGACAGTACAGGGACGCATTGAAAGAGTTGAGATGAGTTTCAAGCCTGGTTTCCATATGATCAATGCAGTCATCGTTTCCATATGTTGCCGACTGATCGGGGACACGTCGCTGATGTGTCGCAGTACGTCGCCAACTGTTACGATCATATGGAAACCAGGCTTAAAATCACCCTGTGCTATTCTTAGACTGGGATACTAGGTTCTAGACCTCTCAAAGAGTTATTTAAAAGATACATAGAGTTATCAAAAAGAGCTTATGGGACATTTTACAATTCAGATCAACATCTTATCTTTCTCAGCGTATCAATTTGTCCCTGAAAACCAAATTTCATGTCAGTACCACAATCTGCAATGAAGTTATCAAAATCACTCTCTAAGAGGACTGGAGCATTGTACCCCAATCTAAAATAGAACAGGAGACATTTTACAATTGATACCCACTTCTAACCATTTTCAGTGTATCGACTTGCCCCTGACAACCAAGTTTCAGCAAATGCAACAGACTTATTAAAAGAACCCTTCAGGGGGCCTGGAGCCTACAGTAGTACCCCAGTCTAAAAATAGCACAAGGGGAATTTTGCAATCTGATTTCATATCCTCTCCCTTCAGTGGGTTGACCTTATCTAGAAAACAAAGTTTTTTTAATTTGGTACCATGATTGGTGACAAAGTTACAGGAATAACCAATTTAAGGACTTGCACCTACATAGCCCTACCGTCTAAAAATAACCACAGCCTCAGGGGGCATTTTCGGGTTTGGTTCACACCCTCACACCCTATCTTAAACTGCCCCTCTCCACCAATTTTCATGCCCATAACTGAGTTTGCAGGATTTTTATGATTAAGTTCCGCACCATACAGTGTGCTTCCTATTGCTTTCTGCACATGATGACATCAAACAGCGATATTCACTCCAGTCTTTTGTTGGAAGATGGTGATGGTCAAGAAGAAAGATTTGGAGGTAAAAAGCGGCAAAATAACGACATAGAACCACAGGTAAATGTTAGTTTTGCTTTCATAACATTGTTTTAACCCCAAAACAAACTAAATTGAAAATTTTGATTTTTGACCGAAATTCCCCTTAAACTAGGGTCTTCAACGTGAAATAGCTTTATATATATATACACTCAGGGTGCAAAAGTATCAGGATGGTTGATTCAAAATTGGTTCTATCATCCATTCACATTGCAACTAAACTAACGGTTTTCTCTCCTACCAAGACCTCAAATCAAACATGTTTGGCTGGAAAATATTTGTCATTTCTTTGTCTTTTTATGGGTCAGTCATATATCGATTTCGTCCCCGCTTAGCGTCATTTCGACGCTCACTTTCAGACCCCCCTCCACCCCCCACCCTTGGCGTTGGTCCATTCAAAACTGACCAAGGGCTGCTGTAGACCTTACGAGAAAGGCACGGGAAGTACAGGGCCTAAACTCTTTTGGCATTCCAAGGAAGCTTCAGCGAACATTTTCTGACTGAGCACATCGCGCAAAAATGGGCTCAGGAAAGAAAATAAAACATAAGTTATCACAATCTTTACAATATTATAAAAATATATCTTTATGAAGATTGATGTAAATAATTCTTGTTCTTAGCGTCATTGTTGCTGAAGGCTGTTGACCCCCCCCCCCCATCCATTAACGTCGAAATGACGCTAAGCGAGGGACAAAATCGATATATGACTGACCACTTACCTGAATCAAAGCTTGAGTCAACATCAATGTTTTTCTGACAACACAAGTTGAGAACTTCAAAGTGGTCTCCTTATTTTGAAGGGAACCAGACTGATGATATGCTAAGTGAAAACAGAGATGAGACACTGTTTTAACTGGAGGAAATATTGGTTTAATGGCATTGTTTTATGCTAGTTATGCTGGAATTGTTACTTTCGAAAGAACATTAAAGGGGCAATCTACTACTTTGGATAGATTAGTGAAGGAACCTTGATATGCTTCAAGCAAGTAACATCTATAAAAATTTTTCTCTTTTGAATTGTTTTTACTTTTCCCTCATAATGTTCTTAGGAAGAAGATTTTGGTTCCTTGTCTTCAATAAATTAATTGTGCAAAGTCTAAATGTTGAATTTCTTTTATTTTTCAAGATTTACAACATCAATTTTAGGTGAAAATATTTTTTAAATTAACTGCACTTGGAAGATGAAGATGATTGCCACTTACCTGCTTGAAGCACATTTAGGTTTCATGGCTGATTTATTCATGGTCCTTTGAATCATCTTTCAAAAGTAAAAATTCCAACACAAACTGCATAAAATAACACCATTTAACCAAATATTTCCTCCAGTCAAAAAAGTGTCTTTTCTCAATTTCGACTAGGCATATACCATCAGTCTCTGGTTCCCTTCAAAATAAGGGGACCACTCCGACTGAAGTTCTCACCTTGCGAAGGCAGAAAAACATTCATGTCAACTCAACTTTGATTCAGGCAAAAAGAAAGGGGTGTCCAAGTCAGACCCAAAATGCATAGACCCAAAAGAAATTTGCATAGACCCAGAACAAAATTCTTGAGTTTGATGTAGACCCAGAATATTGAAAGTAAAACGGTTAAATGCAGTTATTGTAAACAAGAAAGCTAACAATCAAACTGACTTTTAAGAATGTGATGTCTAATCTAAATTAGTCAATCGACTCGAATTGCAGTCGAATGGCTATTCGTTTTGCAGTTTATTAAATTTGGCTCAAAGCTTGGACAAAGGAAACGAGCTAGAGCCCAGACTCTTTGAACTTTTCGCATGATAAAAATTCAGTTCAATTCACAAAACGATCTCTTTCCAATTCTTGTTTGTTAATCCTGCCATAATACAAATTTTTAATCTCCTTTTATAATCTCGGCCAATTATGAATGAGACAGATTGCCTTTAACTAACAGTATTTGTATGACAGTGAAATGATAAAACGTACAAACTGAACCACACAGTATGGGCTTGAATATCCTCACAAGTTGAAACCCGGCAATCCGTAGGCTAGGCCCACCTAACATGCTGTTGCCGTTGGTTGGACTACCAAAAAAACAAGATACTCTACTCACCCGAGCTTTCGTACTCGTTATGGGCTTAACTATCAAAAGTACGACCAGGACATGGACGTAGGGCGAGAACAGTGACATGGTGGATTTGTTTGGAAAGAATCTTCCACTCCAGCATAAAGATGTCAGTCAGTTCCAGCCCTCTTTCTCTGGCTGATGTTGTGCGGTGACGACAGGGTGCTTGAAAAGAGATGTTTTTATTCTGCTTCGTTCCTTTCTACTATATCATCGATACTTTCTAGAGACTTCTATTTCTCTCGTGCTCGGTTCTGCAAATGACTGAGCTCCTATTTCTGAACACATGTTAATGCAAGTAACGCCACAGTTGTTTTTCAGCTGTTAGATGTCGCTGTCGCTTTCTGGTTCCTCTTCAAAGACAGGAAGCAAACTTCTACTCGGAAGTAAACAGCCTCGTTTTCCTCTGGATTGTTTCTTTCTGGCTGTCCCTCGATGTATCAGGTACGAAATGCAACATAGGTACATGCACATAGCGCTACAATTTCGTACCAGGTACCAAGTATCGCACTAAGTACAGAGTGCCCATAATGACGAACGAGATACCTGGGAAACTGTTTCTCTAAGTACGTAGGCTGTTGAAGCTGTGTGAGTAGTGTTTGATTGTGTTTGATACCATGTGGATGAACTGGATACTGTGCACAGTATGCACGGGAAGCGGGAGGGTGTGTATAATGTGGAGACATTGAAGAGCGTGAAGGAGTCCGTTGTGTCCGAATGTGTAGAGCGTGGGTAGTGTGGAGACAGTGGAGGTGTAGAGCATGGCGTGGATACTGTGTAGGGTGTGGACAGTGAGGAGTGTGTGGATGATATGGAGACGGTGGAGACAGTGGAGATTGTGTAGCAGGTAGAGTCATGGAGATGTTGCCAGCCGTGCAGAGCGTGGCTAATGTGTAGAGCGTGGAGAGTGTGGAGATAGTGGAGGTGTAGAGCATGGCGTGGATACTGTGTAGGGTGTAGACAGTAAGGAGTGTGTGGATGATGTGGAAACAGTGGAGATTGTGTAGCGGATGGAGTCATGGAGATGTTGCCAGCCGTGTAGAGAGTGGCTAATGTGTAGAGCGTGGAGAGTGTGGAGACAGTGGAGGTGTAGAGCATGGCGTGGATACTGCGTAGGGTGTGGAGAGTGACGACGGTGTGGATGATGTGGAGACGGTGGAGACTGTGGAGATTGTGTAGCGGATGGAGTCATGGAGATGTTGCCAGCCGTGTGGAGTGTGGCTAATGTGTAGAGCGTGGAGAGTGTGGAGCTACTGGAGGTGTAGAGCATGGCGTGGATACTGTGTAGGGTGTGGACTGTGAGGAGTGTGTGGATGATGTGGAGACGGTGGAGACAGTGGAGACTGTGCAGCGGTTGGAATCATGGAGATGTTGCCAGCCGTGTAGAGCGTGGCTAATGTGTAGAACGTGGAGAGTGTGGAGGCAGTGGAGGTGTAGAGCAAGGCGTGGATACTGTGTGGGTTGTGGACAGAGACGAGGGTGTGGATGATGTGGAGACGGTGGAGACAGTGGAGATTGTGTAGCGGGTGGAGTCATGGAGATGTTGCCAGCCGTGTAGAGTGTGGCTAATGTGTAGAGCGTGGAGAGTGTGGAGATAGTGGAGGTGTAGAGCATGGCGTGGATACTGTGTAAGGTGTGAATAGAGACGAGGGTGTGGATGATGTGGAGACGGTGGAGATTGTGTAGCGGGTTGAGTCATGGAGATGTTGCCAGCCGTGTAGAGCATGGCTAATGAGTGTAGAGCGTGGAGAGTGTGGAGATAGTGGAGGTGTAGAGCATGGCGTGGATACTGTGTAGGGTGTGGAAAGTGAGGAGTGTGTGGATGATGTGGAGACGGTGGAGACAGTGGAGATTGTGCAGCGGGTTGAGTCATGGAGATGTTGCCAGCCGTGTAGAGCATGGCTAATGAGTGTAGAGCGTGGAGAGTGTGGAGATAGTGGAGGTGTAGAGCATGGCGTGGATACTGTGTAGGGTGTGGAAAGTGAGGAGTGTGTGGATGATGTGGAGACGGTGGAGACAGTGGAGATTGTGTAGTGGATGGAGTCATGGAGATGTTGCCAGCCGTGTAGAGAGTGGCTAATGTGTAGAGCGTGGAGAATGTGGAGATAGTGGAGGTGTAGAGCATGGCGTGGATACCGTGTAGGGCGTGGACAGTGAGCAGTGTGTGGATGATGTGGAGACGGTGGAGACAGTGTAGCGGGTGGAGTCATGGAGATGTTGCCAGCCGTGTAGAGAGTACCGAATTTGTAGAGCGTGGAGAGTGTGGATGCAGTGGAGGTGTAGAGCAAGGCACGGATACTGTGTAGGTTGTGGACAGTGAGGAGTGTGTGGATGATGTGGAGACGGTGGAGACAGTGGAGACTGTTTAGCGGGTTGAGTCGTGGAGATGTTGCCAGCCGTGTAGAGAGTGGGTAATGTGTAGAGCGTGGAGAGTGTGGAGATAGTGGAGGTGCAGAGCATGGCTTGGATATCGTGTATGGTGTGGACAATGAGGAGTGTGTGGATGATGTGGAAACGGTAGAGACAGTGGAGACTGTGTATCGGGTGGAGTCGTGGAGATGCTGCCAGCCGTGGAGGAGTGGCTTATGTGTAGAGCGTGGCCAGTGTGAAGATGTGGAGGTGTAGAGCATGGCGTGGATATTGTGTAGGGTGTGCATAGTGAGAAATGTGTGGATGATGTGGAGACAGTGGAGACTGTGTCGCGGGTAGAGTTGTGGAGATGGTGCAAGCTGTGGTCGGAGTAGCTAATGTGTAGAGCGTTGAGAGCGTTGAGAGTGTGGAGATGTGGATTTGCAGAGAATGGCGTGGAAATTGTGTAGGGTTTGGATGGATAGTGAGAAGTGTATGGATGATGTGGAAACGGTGGAGACAGTGGAGACTGTGTAGTGGTTAGAGTTGTGGAGTTGGTGTAAGCTGTAGTCGGAGTGGCTAATGTGTAGAGCGTGGAGAGTGTGGAGATGTTGAGGTGTAGAGCATGGCTTCAATCGGTTTTCAAACCTAAATTCAAGACGTCGATGGGTTTAGCACTAACTGCATAGCCAATCACTTTTTGAAGATCGATTTTCCAGTTATTTCTTCCTCCCTTTGTGATATATTTAATCTATCGATTGCGACAGGAGTTTTTCCACATTCTTGGAAAATTGCTAGGGTTGCCCCTATTTTCAAAAGTTCACAAACTGATGATCGGTCTAACTACAGGCCTATATCTGTTCTCCCTGTACTTTCGAGAATTTTTGAAAAACTGATCTTCAACCAACTCTATAAGTACCTGGACACAAACAAACACTTGTTTCCCAAACAGTCCGGTTTTAGACGCCTTTACTCTGTAGTAACAAGTCGTCTGTCCTGCACCAACGACTGGTATAAAAATATGGATACGGGGAAATACACTACATTGGTGTTTATAGACCTAAAAAAGCATTTGATACTGCTGTTGATCATGATATCCTGCTGAAAAAGATGCAGAAATAAGGAGTTTCTGGTAACGAGCTTGCCTGGTTTACGTCATATCTCCAAGGCAGACGGCAGTTATGCAAGGTCAATGGAGTTTCTTCACGAATGGAAGAAATATATTGTGGTGTACCTCAGGGATCTTGTCTTGGACCCCTTCTTTTTATACCGGGTGAGCCAGAAAAAAGTTCCCACTTTTGAAAATTCATAACACCAAGACTACTACACGGATTTGAATCATACAAATTGTAGTTAAAAGTCGAAAGATCACAGTATTTTTGTGATTTTTTTTCGCTGTCCTACCAGCACTACAAATATTGGTAAATTCAACTTTATAAAAATTTCATGGTTGCAAAATCACGGGAAAAGGGCCTAAAACATTGATCAAATCTTAAGGATTCTATTCAAATCGAACAATAGGCCATGGGCGTTTTACCTCCCTCAAGAGTTATAAGACATCAATTTTCAAACAAATACGAAAGATTTTCAATGCCAAGGAAATTAACGCCTAGAGGATATCTCTCACCCATGAGAAGTTGCATTTCCTTCATTATTCTGTGCGAGAGGTCATTTATGAATTGATCGATGTTTTTGGCCATTTTTCAGTAATCAATCAACCATGAAATTTTTGTAAAGTTGAATTTACCTATATTTGTAGTGCTGGTAGGCAGCGAGAAAAATCACAAAAATACTTTGATCTTTCGGCTTCTAACTAGAATTTGAATGATTCAAATCTGTGAAGTAGCGTTGGTGTTATTGAATTTTCAAAAGTGGGAACTTTTTTCTGGCTCACCCGGTAGTCTATATCAATGATCTTCCGTTTTGTCTGGAGAGCTGCCAGGTGACCATGTATGCTGATGATACCAGCACTACTGTCAATTTTTCACACAATTTTTACTGCCTTTGACTGCAATCCACCCCTAGATGTTCGATCCGTCTATCTTGACGTATCCAAAGCATGGCACAGGGTTTGGCATGAAGATCTGATCTATAAACTTCATCGTTGTGGTGTTTCAGGAAACTTACTTTCACTCATCAAAGACTTCCTTGCAAACCGTAAACAACGCACAGTTTTGAATGGTAAAGTATCGGCATGGGGCTCAGTTACTGCTGGTGTCCCGCAAGGCTCCATCTTAGGCCCACTTTTCTTCCTTGCGTACATCAACGACTTGACGGATAATCGCAAGTGTAATGTGAAACTCTTTGCTGATGATACCTCACTCTTCACCGTTCATAATCCTGATCAGGCTGCTTCAGATATGAAGCACGATCTTGACATCATCAAAAGTTGGGCACATAATTGGCGCATGTTGTTTAATCCCGATCCAACAAGACAAGCAGTTGAAGTGACTTTTTCAAGAAAGAAAATTTCAGCCAATCATCCACCAGTTCTATTCAATGACATCCCAGTCATTAAAATGAATGAACATAAACATTTTGGCATCATACTTGATTCTAAATTGTCCTTTGCCACTCACATTCAGTCAATTATACTAAAATGTAGACGAGGGATAGGAATGATAAAGCTTCTTTCAAAGTATTTGCCCCGCAATACTTTAACCGAATTGTATAAACTGCATGTGCGGCCACATTTAGATTACAGTAATGTCATCTACCACATACCACCCAAAAAATGTGACTTCAGTCAAGATACCTCGTTGAATAATCATATGGAAAAGCTTAAATCAGTTCAATATTCTGCTGCACTGGCAGTGACTGGAGCATGGAAAGGAACATCTCGTGAAAAACTCTACGAGGAACTTGGTTGGAAATCCCTAAGTCTACGACATTGGAGTAGACGCCTTGTTCTTTTTTGCAAGATTGTCAACGATATAACCCCTGACTACACAAGATACCCCATTCCACAATTGCCACAAGCAATGTACTCTTCTCGTAATCCAGATGTAGTTGGGCAGATAAGGGCAAGAACGACAAGATTCAAGACAAGCTTTTATCCTGACTGTCTCTCTGAATGGAGCAAACTTGACCCAGAAATTAGATTATCACCCTCACTGAGTCTAGCTATTCTCACTCAGTTACGGGTAGGACTGAGCAAACTGAAATTTCATAAATTTAGGCATAATTTTAGAGATACAGTCAACCCTTTGTGTCCAGTAAATGATGGGGTAGAGGACACGGAACATTTTCTGCTGCTTTGTCATTCGTACCCGGGGGGGGGGGGGTACATAACATGTTGAGGGTGCGGGCATGTGCCGCCCATATGGGTGGGTTATTGGGCCGAAAATTCTCTAAACAAGGGTCCCTTTTTCGGCAGATTTTCCATAAACATGGGTGGGTTATCCAGAGAATAGCGAAAAATGGCCAAAAATGGGTCGTTTCCTGCCAAAATTCATCATAAAAGTGGGTATGACAGCAAGTTTCGGTAATTAGAAGAGGGTACCTTTCTGAGAACCGGGCGGCAGACCCCCGCCCATCCGCAAGTCATGTACCCCCCCCCCCCCCGGGCATTCGTATAACGGACCTAGATCTGATCTTCTCAATAGTATGAATGCAATATTGCTCCCTTATGGTATTTCGTCTCTTTCAAATGAAGTCTTACTCAAATTCATTTTGTATGGTGACGAGCGGCTAACCATTGACACCAATAAGAACTTACTTCAGGCAACCCTCAAATTCATTCATGCTTCAGAACGCTTTTAAACATTCCGTAGCTGCAAATTCCAATTCAGAAGCACCTACTTTTTGTCGGTTAACTTTGTATTCGTAATTGGTGGTTTAGTTATATTTCTTTCTATCTTTACGTTATATTGTGCGTTTTTATGTATTGGCCATGGGGTAGTCATTGTCTTTCGCTCCTCATGGTGTCGTCCCCGTAGTGTAGTAAAGCAATCAGGGGTAGTATAGTAGAAGATTGTAATTATTTAATATGAATAAAAAAATTGATACCAAGATCTCCTTTACTGCAAAAAGTGTCGACGATCTGAATATGACGCTGAACAAAGAACTTGATTCTTTACGGAAATGGCTCCAAGGCGATGGTTATTGGATCTCGTCCCAACCTTACGAAGATGTCGACAAAACCAGTGGAATCTCCTTCGTTTTCTATTGGTGGCTCCGAAGTTGAAATGGTAGATAACATCAAATACTTAGGGGTGCAGATTGATAGACATCTGGCTTGGGACGAACATATCCATTTTGTACGATCTAAGGTCTCTCGTGCCATTGGATTCCTTAAATATGCCAAGAAGTTACTGCCACAGGACACTCTCTGTAAAATGTATCGTGGTATCGTTGAACCGCACCTCCGCTACTGCTGTTCAGTCTGGGGGGGGGGGCATGTGGGGGGACTAGGCTGCAGGAGCTGCAAAAACTTCAAAACCGTGCAGCTAGAATTGTGACCAACAGTCGTTATGATTCTTCTGCTAGTGCCTTGATAAAACTCTAAATTGGCCTACGGTAGCGGATATGATAAAAGTCGAGACAGCTTGCATGGTTTATAAATCAAAAAATGACCTTGCTCCAGACTATCTGTCAGAAATTTTTACGAAAAACTCGGCATGCAGAAGGAAAAATTTGAGAAACACGGCAACTGATCTCCAGGTCCCTCTAATGAAAACGTGCAATGGTCAACGAGCGTTCTCATATCGTGGTACTGGTGTCTGGAACCACTTAGATTGGGAAGTCAAGCAGGCATCCTCTCTCAAAGCATTTAAAGACGCTGTAAGAAATGATTTATTTTGCTGTTTCTTCTAATTCATTTATTTATTTATGTATCATTGTAATTAGGATAGGGGTTTTTTAATGATAAATAAAATTTTCTTTTTTTTAGATTTTAAGCACGGCCCCTTGAAAAGAAGTCTTCTTGGATTGACCGGGTAACCGTGGATAAATAATTTGAAATGAAATGAAATGAAATGAAATGGCGTGGATATTGTTCAGGGTGTGGATAGTGAGAAGTGTGTGGATGATGTGGAAATGGTGGAGACAGTGGAGACTGTGTAGCGGGTAAAGAGTGGTGGAGATGGTGCAAGCCCTGGAGGGAGTGGCTAATGTGTAGAGCGTGGAAAGTGTGGAGGGAGATAGTGGAGGGCGAAGAGCATGGAGTGGCTTTTGTTTATGATTTGATTCTGTTGGTCTCAAATCTCTTACAAAATGCTTGGAAATGCTACTGGAAAGTTCTGCTTTGAAGAAGACTCGAATCATCACGTGAAACTTAAGTTTCTTGATTTCTTTCAAACGCCATTTTTCACTGATATCAATTTTTCTTCATATTTACTGGCGGTTAGGATTTGATGGGATTTTATAATTACTATGGATAAATTTTAGTAGTATGTTGAATTCAAAACACTGCTTTCAATGTTTTGGATGATTTCTTGTCATGACAAACTTCATCCTAGGGCGGTGCTGTTACTATTCATACGAAGAATTTGCAAATCCTTATGACTGAGTTGTACAAACCTAAACTTGAGCTAAACCCAACCCTTTATTTTTGCTGGAAATCTTCCGTGAAAATAAAACTCACCATAATTTGTGAAATAATGACGAATTTAGCTACTCAACCCATAGTGAGATCAGTCAGCAACGGGACAGAAAGCGTCCGATTTAAAGGTCCGCACGCAGTATTTAGGTAACTGTTCTACGTCAACAGGGTATACCGTTATCTGATAGGCTAGAATATGACAGCATATAAGCTTCAAATCTTGAAATTGACGAAAAAAGATGGGTGTAAATTTCTATGACTCATTTCATTTCACCTACTCGAACGGCTTCAAAGAATCTTCAGGTAGCTATCCAGAATTCTACCGTTGCACTTTTCAGAAATTTTGAATATTTTTCGATACTGCAGCGTATCTTATATTTCCGCTCCTTTGCGGGTGTGGCATCATCAAATTTCTAAATCATAAACCACAAAAGTCACAGACCGTAGCTTGATGCCATGTTCTAGACATAAAAAACCAGGTTTTTCTTTAAAGTTATTTCATGTTACGTCAAACAATTTAGAAATTACGACGGTTTCAAGTATTTTTATAGAAATTTTTTTTGAATTCCTGTAAAAAAAGAAAAACATTCTAGTTCTGAAATAATTGAAGATTTGAGAAAAATCCAACGGCAGAATTATGGCAGAATAGCTACAGTTTCTTTGAAGCCATTCAGTTCAAGGGCATAGGTCATTGAATTTTACACCCACCTTTTAAAGATTTGGAACTTATGCTGAATATGTCCCCAACTATATGCCTCAGCCATTTTTATATGCTTTCATTCCCTTTCAAAGATGTCAATAGTGAACTGAATATACTATCAAAGACTTTTCCTTTCTCTTATCTAGATTATTCAGTCAGCTCCTTATCCTCATTTCCACATCAGCTCCTTAGAGCTGCCGAACTTTCAACCTGCTGCAGTCTACTTTCTGACTTTTAGCCCCTCCATTTTCAATACTGTGTACTTGTTGTCTCATGCTGTGCTGCTGAAGGTGTTCTTCCATTGTCGAAGGAAGGCAGGGCGCTACACACTGTCCGTGGTGAATAGCTCTCTCGTCAAATGAAAAGAACACTTGAGCTCTCTTGGAATATGTTTTTTTTCTTCAGTAATTTTAGTCGCAGCATTTTAGTACAGCAGTTTCCATTCGTCGCAAAGCGTTGCAGAACCAAAATTCTGAGACACTCTGCGACACTTGCCACACTTTGCAATACCTTGCGATTTAAACCAGGCTTAAGAGGCCTAAAATCCTTGATTAAGATTTTTAAGTTTGTTTTATCCAGTACAAGTCAAGTACCCATACTCTTTTGAAGTATTGTATTTTCTACATCTTGCAATCACAGGACAAGTCCTCATGGTACAAAATTTGTCTAAAAACTTTAAAAAAATGTTTTCTTTCATCTGGCGATTGATAGCTCAAATACCCGGGGGCGGGGGGTAACTACCATATACGCTGGTACGGGATGTGCCATTTTTTGGGGTGCCTTTTTTCGAGCAGAAAATAAATTTTGGGGTATCATTTTTGGCAAAATCACAAGTAGTCATAACTTTTTGGGTGCCATTTTAGAAAAACAACTCTTTAGGGTATTGATTTTGACCAAACTTCCCTTACTTGGTTAAAATTTTGGATTGTTGCCACAATTTTAGGATAGATATTTTCAATGGCCTGTAAATTTTGGGGGTATCGTTTGCTGGAAAAATTATGAAATTTTAAGGTGTGATTTCAGACGTCAAATGGCACACCCCCGTCACCCGCCCATTAAAGTTACCGCCTGGCGCTACTAGCATGGTTCTTTGTCCATTGTGTTTTTCCAGCCATTTTTAGTATAGAAGATGTGCGCAAAAAGGCTGAATAACAGCCCCAGGAACTTATCGAAAACAAGTAAACAAACAATTATAAGACTCTCCAGTCATACGAAAGAATCTGAATTTCCATTGAAAGCCGTTCATTAATGAATCTCCGTTTTAACCCTGTTTGATCTTCTACAAAGAGTCTGGATCGAACTAAATTTCTACGTATTTTGCTATTATACATTTATACAATTTGCAAATGTATAGTGATGATTTATAAAAGCATCGCTTGCTCCAGGCTCTTTTAAAAATAGCTAAGACGTCTATTTGACAAAAGCGAATCATTTTTCCACGATATGGCATTGACAAAATGATTTTCTACAGGATGAATCAACTCACTAGGAAGAAAGAACATTTTAAAGACAAACGACGGATAAATAGTGTTTAGTTTAAAAATAGAACAAAAGATAGGCGCCTGCCATCATTTGTCCAATGTTTTTGATAATCTCTCCAGATCATCAAATACAATGGAATACAATAGACTATATTTAGATTGCCCAGGCCCCTTGATTTAAGTTGCCTTATATCTCCGTCATTTGTCTTTAAATGCAGGTATCTTACTGTAGGGGGTTGGCAGTGGAAATCAGAAGGTGATGGTAATCAGACACTTGTCAAAATATCTCGAAAACCAGCAGAACAGTATGTTGCAACTAAAATCCATGAAAGAAGGTATATTTGGTACTGAATACTAACACTATAGGGACTAAATTCAGTACTGAAAGCCCCCTTAAATGTTTTACCGGTCACCTCAAGGCTCTTTGAAACACTCGTTGCCAACCAAATTTACCAACACATGGACGATAATGGTTACTTTTCCCCTGACCAGTCTGGGCTTTTTCGCCTTCATTCTACAGAGACATGTTTGCCAAAAACACTGATGAATGGTACAGGATTGGATATCGGAGAGCTAGTGAGACTGACGTTTATCGACCTGAACATGGTATTTGACACGTATGAACATGACATTCTTTGCAAAGAGCTAGAGTACTATGGTCTCGGGGGGGGGGGGGGTACATGACTTGCGGATGGACGGGGATCTGCCGCTCGGTTTTCAGAAAGCTACCCTCCTCTAATTACCGACAGTTGCCGTCATACCCACCTTTATGATGAATTTTGGCGGGAAACTACCCATTTTTGCAATTTTTTGCCAATTTCTGGAAAACCAACCCATGTTTAAGGAAAATTTGCCGAATAAGGGACCCTTTTTAGAGAATTTCAGACCCAAAACCCACCCATATGGGTGGCACATACCCGTACCCTCAACATGTTATGTTACCCCCCCCCCCCCCAGGACTATGGTATTCAGCAGCTTGGTTACAAATCTTACTTTTCCAACCGGAAACAATGTTCAAGGGCTTATGATTTAGACTCGTCAATCGAGGGAATAAATACTGGTGTACCACAAGGGTCATGCCTTTTGGACCTCTTTAATTCCTCATTTACATCAATGACCTCCCACGAGCTGTCCGAAATTCAAATGTATCCATGTATGCTGATGACACGAGCATTTGCCATCAGTCGAGACATATCACTCAGCTGAATAAGGCCATCAACGATGACCTTACACTGATTGAAAAAAGGCTGAAAGGCAACAAGCTTTCACTTGATGTCATGAACACTCATGCCATGCTCATTTCCATGAAGTCAAAGAATAAAGTTATGAGAGATAAAAGCGAATCTTTGAAACTAAAAATTCGAGACAGTGAGCTTGAAGCTGTGCAAAAAACTGAATATCTTGATGTGCAGACAGACAATTCCTTGGATTAGAAGGAACACATTGGGAAAGTTTCGTCCATAGCCTTAAGAGTATCTGGCTTGCTAAAGCATGCTAAGTCCTTCCTGCCAGTATAAACTCTCAGACCATGTGCACAGGTATTGCGGAGCCGCACTTTTGCTACTGCTGTTCAGTCTGGGGTTGCTGTGGTTCGACTGAGATCAACACACTACAAAGATTACAAAATCGCAAAATCGTGCTGCTCATGTTATTGCAAGTTTTGTATTGGAGAACCCCTTGAAAATCATCATTGCTAAAGGGCTACGCTCTTTAAATATTTTGGACTGAAAATAAAACATACGCTATAAATAGTATTTACTTTATGCTGAACACCTTTCAAAATCTCAAAATTCTCCACTATAAACTCCTCCCACACTGTCACCACATGGACAACAATTATAAACCAAATACTCCCCACAGTCTCTGCAGTCTTGATAAACTCCATATTGTCCACACTCTACAACGCATCCACTCCACGCTGTATACACTCCACTATCTCCACACTCTCCACACTCTCCACTTCAATGTTTCCACAACTCTACCCTCTAAACACTCTCCACCGTCTCCACAGTCTCCACATTTTACACACACTACTCATTGTCCACGCTCTACACAGTATCCATTCAATGCTCCATACATTCCACTATTTCCACACTCTCCACGTTGTACCCACTAGCCACTCCACAACTCAATCCGCTACACAATCTCCACTGTCTCCACATCATTTACATGCTCCTCACTGTCCACACGCTACACATTATCCACTCCATGCTCTTCACTCCACTATGTCCACACTCTTCACGCTCTACACATTAGCCACTCTCTACACGGCTGGCAGCATCTCCATGACTCTACCCGCTACACATCTCCACTGTCTCCACTGCCTCCACATCATCAACCAACTCCTCACTGTCCACGCCCTACACACTTTCCACGCCAGGCTCTTCACCTCCACTATCTCCACACTCTCCACGCTCTACACATTAGCCACACTCTACACGGCTGGCAACATCTCCATGACTCCACCCGCTACACAATCTCCACTGTCTCCACCGTCTCCACATCATCCACACACTCCTCACTGTCCACACCCTACACAGTATCCACGCCATGCTCTACACCTCCACTATCTCCACACTCTCCACGCTCTACACACATTAGCCACTCTCTACACGGCTGGCAACATCTCCATGACTCGACCCGCTGCACAATCTCCACTGTCTCCACCGTCTCCACATCATCCACACACTCCTCACTGTCCACACCCTACACAGTATCCACACCATGCTCTACACCTCAACTATCTCCCCACTCTCCACGCTTTACACACATTAGCCACTCTCTATACGGCTGGCAACATCTCCATGACTCGACCCGCTACACAATCTCCACTGTCTCCACCGTCTCCACATCATCCACACACTCCTCACTGTCCACACCCTACACAGTATCCACGCCATGCTCTACACCTCCACTGTCTCCACACTCTCCACGCTCTACACACATTAGCCACTCTCTACACGGATGGCAACATCTCCATGACTCCACCCGCTACACAATCTCCACTGTCTCCACCGTCTCCACATCATCCACATACTTCTCACTGTCCACACCCTACACACTTTCCACGCCATGCTCTACACCTCCACTATCTCCACACTCTCCACGCTCTACACATTAGCCACTCCCTCCACGGCTGCCAACATCTCCACGACTCGCGACGCTACACAGCTTCCACTTTCTCCACCGTCTCCACATCATCCACACACTTCTCACTATCCGCACCTTACACCGTATCCACGCCATGCTCTACATCTCCACTATCTCCACACTCTCCACGCTCTACACATTAGCCACTCTCTACACGGCTGGCAGCATCTCCATGACTCCATCCACTACACAATCTCCACTGTCTCCACCGTCTCCACACCATCCACACACTCCTCACTGTCCACACCCTACACAGTATCCACGCCATGCTCTACACCTCCACTATCTCCACACTCTCCACGCTCTACACACATTAGCCACTCTCTACACGGCTGGCAACATCTCCATGACTCCACCCGCTACACAATCTCCACTGTCTCCACTGTCTCCACATCATCCACACACTCCTCACTGTCCACACCCTACACAGTATCCACGCCATGCTCTACACCTCCACTATCTCCACACTCTACACGGCTGGCAACATCTCCATGACTCCATCCGCTACACAATCTCGACAGTCTCCACCGTCTCCACACCATCCACACACTCCTCACTGTCCACACCCTACACAGTATCCACGCCATGCTCTACACCTCCACTATCTCCACACTCTCCACGCTCTACACACATTAGCCACTCTCTACACGGCTGGCAACATCTCCATGACTCCACCCGCTACACAATCTCCACTGTCTCCACTGTCTCCACATCATCCACACACTCCTCACTGTCCACACCCTACACAGTATCCACGCCATGCTCTACACCTCCACTATCTCCACACTCTACACGGCTGGCAACATCTCCATGACTCCACCCGCTACACAATCTCCACTTTCTCCACCGTCTCTACATCATCCACATACTTCTCACTGTCCACACCCTACACACTTTCCACGCCATGCTCTACACCTCCACTATCTCCACACTCTCCACGCTCTACACATTAGCCACTCCCTCCACGGCTGCCAACATCTCCACGACTCGCGACGCTACACAGCTTCCACTTTCTCCACCGTCTCCACATCATCCACACACTTCTCACTATCCGCACCTTACACCGTATCCACGCCATGCTCTACATCTCCACTATCTCCACACTCTCCACGCTCTACACATTAGCCACTCTCTACACGGCTGGCAGCATCTCCATGACTCCATCCACTACACAATCTCCACTGTCTCCACCGTCTCCACATCATCCACACACTCCTCACTGTCCACACCCTACACAGTATCTACGCCATGCTCTACACCTCCACTATCTCCACACTCTACACAGCTGGCAACATCTCCATGACTCCACCCGCTACACAATCTCCACTGTCTCCACTGTCTCCACATCATCCACACACTCCTCACTGTCCACACCCTACACAGTATCCACGCCATGCTCTACACCTCCACTATCTCCACACTCTACACGGCTGGCAACATCTCCATGACTCCATCCGCTACACAATCTCGACAGTCTCCACCGTCTCCACATCATCCACACCTTCGTCACTGTCCACACCCTACACAGTATCCACGCCATGCTCTACACCTCCACTGTCTCCACACTCTCCACGCTCTACGCATTAGCCACTCTCTACACGGCTGGCAACATCTCCATGACTCCACCCGCTACACAATCTCCACTTTCTCCACCGTCTCTACATCATCCACATACTCCTTGCTATCCACTGTCTACGCAGAATCCACGCCATGGTCTACACCTCCACTATCTCCACACCTTCCACGCTCTACACATTAGCCACTCTCTACACGGCTGGCAACATCTCCATGACTCCACCCACTACACAATCTCCACTGTCTCCACCGTCTCCACATTATCCACACACTCCTCACTGTCCACACCCTACACAGTATCCACGCCATGCTCTACACCTCCACTATCTCCACACTCTCCACGCTCTACACATTAGCCACGCTCTACACGGCTGGCAACATCTCCATGACTCCACCCGCTACACAATCTCCACTGTCTCCAAATCATCCACACACTCCTCACTGTCGACACCCTACACAGTATCCACGCCATGCTCTACAGCTCTACTATCTCAACACTCTCCACGCTCTACACATTCGGACACAACGTACTCCATCACACTCTTCAATGTCTCCACATTATACACACCCTCCCTCTTCCCCTGCATACTGTACACAGTATCCAGTTCATTCACATGACATCAAACACTACTCACGCAGCTTCAACAGCCTACGTGCTGTAGGAAGTCTCCCAGGTACCTCGTGCGACAGTATGGGCACTCGGTTCTTAATGCGATACTTGGTACCTGGTACGAAATTGTAGCGCTGTGTGCATGTACCTATGTTGCATTTCGTACCTGATACATCGAGGGACAGCCTTCTTTCTAACCCTTGAACCACAGGGAGACCAGGATATGATGGTCGCTGAAAGAAGAAATTTTCTTTCGAAATAAAATAGAAATTTTGTAAAAGCTCTATTAAGCCCCCCGGGGGGGCTTATTTAATTTCGGACCTTCAAGAAGGGGGGCTTAATAGAGAGGGGGGCTTATTCACAAAATCAAGTAACAAGCATATATTTGGTAGCTTTTCAGTTCTTTTATCCCATATTTTGCGGAATCAAGATACAATTTTACGGCTGAAGAACGTAAATTCGACACAGTTTTGAGAGTGTAGAAGGGGTTTTGACTAGCTGACTAACAGGCCGTTTTCCCCACTGACTAATGACTAACTTTGTTAAAAATCCAAGACCAATGACTAACTTTATTCTATAGTTGACTAATGACTAAAGCCTATTTTTCACAGCATTAAGTAAAAAACATTCGCACGGTTTAGCACAGAAGCCAAAAGTGACACAATCATACTTTTCGGATTAACATAAAACTTCCAATCATGTATATCAACAGGAATGGGGAAGCAAAAAGTTTTTATCATACAAAGCCTTACTCATTGGCTAAATTTTCCCATTTTTCTTCTTTTTTATCAATATCCTGAGAATTGAGCCAGAAAATCTTTGTAACAGACTATCAATGTTTTGCCTCTTCTTCCATTCAGGAAATCTCTTCTAGGTCCCCCTCTACCTTGACCTTTCAAGCTGCGTGACGAGAACCCAAATTCTTTTCAGTTACTCTTTACTGGCGCTACTTTCATTAACGCTTTTGGCAAAGGAAACATGTGATTTATCACGTGAAATTATGATAATATTTTTGGTGCAATGCTTCACTATGAAACTAACTAGTGCTGGGCCTTCTTATCAGTAATGGAATCTTCTTCGACGAATGGAATAAATGAAGCTTTAAAAACTGAACTACAGTAGAATGTCTTAAAGAGTGCTGTTTTGGGACAAAGTTGATGGGAAGTTTTGAGAGAATAACAGGTTTTCCTGACAAAGAAATAATCCCACCTGTGAAGTGCATATCTTTGGCTATATGAAATGCTACTTTTCTTTGCTGTACCAAACCGTTTGTCTAGCACATTCAAACGTGAATGATTTGTGCCATTCATGGTAGACTTTGCATGAAAGAGCTCCTAACAGAAATATCACTTTGAAAGGAAGCTTTGACTAATTGAAGGCAAATCTCTTGACTAGTGACTAATTGGGAGCTTTTTTGCTTGACTAGTGACTAGCAGTACCCCCCTTTCCACACCCTCAGTTTTAATTCCAAAATATGCCAAAATAAACATGCAAGGTTGTGTAGCTGAATAAATGGAAAATCTTTGGTAAATTCTAGAATTTTGTATAAGTGGGGGGGGGGCTTATTTCAAATTTTGACTCAAAGAGGAGGGGGCTTAATAGAGCTTTTACGGTAATCGGCTAAGGTTTGTTTTCATCATCATCATCATCATTGCTATAACGCACTACATAAATATTATGTATGGCAGCTATAAGAGTAAAAACTAAACTAAACTTTAAAAACAACTAAACTATAGTCAACTAAAACATTTGGAATATGAACGGTAAAAAATGAATAAATTGAAAGAGAAAAATGTAAAAACATAGGTATGTGATCATCCAGGTGCAGATCCACCACTCTAGTGTTATTTGGCTAGAATTTCCCTTATCTGGTTGGCTTGAACAAGGTACGATGCTAGGGCGGCTATTGTGACATTATCATTAGAGCTCATTATCTTCTGGAATTGCAATTGGAATTGTTTTACCCATTTCAAGTCATGCGACCATACTCTTGGGAAGTTTTAGTATTATGCTACTTTTTGCACTCATGGCACAACTTTGCATGGCATGATATATGCGGATATATGTTAGAGAAGTCAAAAGATGTTTTGTCAAGAGATTGATTACATGACTTGAAATGGGTGTAAACAAACCTTAGCCGATTTCGTCTATTGTTCCTGAATAGACCTTTTCACGGAAAGAAAAGCATGCTGGGAAAATGGGGGAGATTTGGAGATTTCGACACCACGCAGCTTCGAATTTCGCCAGGTTTGGCGATGCTTATTTTGCAACAAACCTCTCTCCCTATGCACGAACAAAGATGTTAGATATCTTGCGTACATATCGATAAACTCCTTACACTTCAGAGATAATGAAATAGCAACATGTTTGTGCATCGAATTCCTCTGAATCTTTTTATGGGACGAGAAAGAAACCCGAGGCAGCTTCGAGAATCACAGAATCATGCCTAGGCCCTTGCGACCAAACGCCACGTTTAGGCACATAATTCTGCGATCAATGGAGGAAATAAGCTGAAATTCAAAATGAAAGCACTTCATTTGTGTCTGAAATCGCATTTAAATTGGCAGGCTGTTGCCTGAACGCATATGAACGTAGGGAGGTCAAACAGCTCAGATCACATGTCGTCCTTCCAAATGAAAAGTTTCGACTAACGTATCTTTGCAGAAACCGGGTTCAATTTTCTTACAAAGCGAAAGAAACCCTTTTACTGCTGATTTCTTCATCCATTGATTGTCGACAGATGTATTTGCTACCTTTTAATTGATATTTCTAGCGACCACCAATTTTGAAGTATCATCTTACCAGAAATTTATTTCAGCTTGAAAATCCAGGTAAGGCGTAGGCCATTTGCTGTCCCTAGACTAAAGGATGAAACCTGCAAGCGCCCATCTAAGATATTTTGTGAGATATTTTGATCATTATCTCTTCATCTGCCATTCATGCTAAAAAAATATCTTTGGTATATGATATTTAGGGTTAACGTTTCCTTGAGCTGCATGCCCTTCATGCCCTTCATGAAGATTAATTCTTGAACTCATTTTTGGTGCACTTTTTGCTCGCTATTTGTTATCGTCTCGATCTGTTTTCAAAGAGGACTTTTCATTATTATCGCATCTGTATCGCTTCTTTGTTTCAATGTAGCAACCAAAACAAGACATGATTTATTTCCAACAACTCGAGAATCGATATTAGATGTAGATAATTAAAGATCTACCAACCTTAACAAACCTTCATTCTTCCAGTCGTTTCTAGGTATATTTATGAGTTCTTGCACTCCCAAATCAAAACATTGTTTACGGGCTGTGAGAAAAGCCTAACAAATCAGAAATGATGGAAGAATTATTCTGCCCGTTTTCATGAACTTCGTGAACCTGTATCAACAGCGACTTGCAGCAACAAGCTATGCATCCACTCGAAGCAAATTTAAAGGAAATGTAGCATTTCATTCTTCGTAAAATATTTTCCTGGCTTCTCTTTGCAACTGTTCAAATCAGAATCGATTTGGAAATAATGTGTAACACAACTTATGTCATGTGACAAATGCACTCCTTCCTGAACTTTTTGTCATTCACTGTCTCGTTCGTTGATGAAAGGAAGTATTAATTAATATACAAGTATTTTTATAAGAAACTAATAATTTAGGCCAGTACTGAAACTTTTTACGACTATCAGATCTTGAGTAATCCGAGTTTCTTACCAGTTTCTTTTAAAGTTGCCTTAATAATCGTCATTTTCGCTTAAATTCCAGACTACATGTATCTTTTTTGTTAAGAAAACTGAGGAGAAGATAAATTTAAAAATTCGTAAAAATACTGTTTATTTTACTGTAGGAAATCTTTCGTACATGTTTACTTTATCTTCACTTGTTTCTTGAATCATATTATTTGAAAGGTATTTTGAGAATATTCAGGATGGCACAGGAAGCGAAAATGACGATTATTAAGGCAACTTTAAAAGAAACTGGTAAGAAACTCGGATTACTCAAGATCTGATAGTCGTAAAAAGTTTCAGTACTGGCCTAAATTATTAGTTTCTTATAAAAATACGTGTATATTAATTAATACTTCCTTTCATCAACGAACGAGACAGTGAATGACAAAAAGTTCAGGAAGGAGTGCATTTGTCACATGACATAAGTTGTGTTACACATTATTTCCAAATCGATTCTGATTTGAACAGTTGCAAAGAGAAGCCAGGAAAATATTTTACGAAGAATGAAATGCTACATTTCCTTTAAATTTGCTTCGAGTGGATGCATAGCTTGTTGCTGCAAGTCGCTGTTGATACAGGTTCACGAAGTTCATGAAAACGGGCAGAATAATTCTTCCATCATTTCTGATTTGTTAGGCTTTTCTCACAGCCCGTAAACAATGTTTTGATTTGGGAGTGCAAGAACTCATAAATATACCTAGAAACGACTGGAAGAATGAAGGTTTGTTAAGGTTGGTAGATCTTTAATTATCTACATCTAATATCGATTCTCGAGTTGTTGGAAATAAATCATGTCTTGTTTTGGTTGCTACATTGAAACAAAGAAGCGATACAGATGCGATAATAATGAAAAGTCCTCTTTGAAAACAGATCGAGACGATAACAAATAGCGAGCAAAAAGTGCACCAAAAATGAGTTCAAGAATTAATCTTCATGAAGGGCATGAAGGGCATGCAGCTCAAGGAAACGTTAACCCTAAATATCATATACCAAAGATATTTTTTTAGCATGAATGGCAGATGAAGAGATAATGATCAAAATATCTCACAAAATATCTTAGATGGGCGCTTGCAGGTTTCATCCTTTAGTCTAGGGACAGCAAATGGCCTACGCCTTACCTGGATTTTCAAGCTGAAATAAATTTCTGGTAAGATGATACTTCAAAATTGGTGGTCGCTAGAAATATCAATTAAAAGGTAGCAAATACATCTGTCGACAATCAATGGATGAAGAAATCAGCAGTAAAAGGGTTTCTTTCGCTTTGTAAGAAAATTGAACCCGGTTTCTGCAAAGATACGTTAGTCGAAACTTTTCATTTGGAAGGACGACATGTGATCTGAGCTGTTTGACCTCCCTACGTTCATATGCGTTCAGGCAACAGCCTGCCAATTTAAATGCGATTTCAGACACAAATGAAGTGCTTTCATTTTGAATTTCAGCTTATTTCCTCCATTGATCGCAGAATTATGTGCCTAAACGTGGCGTTTGGTCGCAAGGGCCTAGGCATGATTCTGTGATTCTCGAAGCTGCCTCGGGTTTCTTTCTCGTCCCATAAAAAGATTCAGAGGAATTCGATGCACAAACATGTTGCTATTTCATTATCTCTGAAGTGTAAGGAGTTTATCGATATGTACGCAAGATATCTAACATCTTTGTTCGTGCATAGGGAGAGAGGTTTGTTGCAAAATAAGCATCGCCAAACCTGGCGAAATTCGAAGCTGCGTGGTGTCGAAATCTCCAAATCTCCCCCATTTTCCCAGCATGCTTTTCTTTCCGTGAAAAGGTCTATTTAATTACAAGTGTCACGACGAACAGTTTCATTTTTGACCCTCAGGATGACATGTAAAATGACTGAGCAAGTTGGTGGCAATTATTCGACAGATCTAAGTAATATGAATGACAAATCCCTAATAACGACAAGTCCAAGTGATTTCGACAATCCAAGTTAGGTAAAACCTATTGTATTTGATAATCCAGCTCGTGGCGAAAGAAAACAGAGCCAATTAAAACAATGGAGGGGTTAGGTGTTTCTTTGTCCTATTTATAGACAAGCGCTATATATCTCAGGTCATTCACTTTAAGACATGATCAGGACGTAAACGGTTAGACAAAAGTAATTATTAGAACGTTTCTGCACTCAGACTAGTGCCATCCTCAGCCCCAGGGGGGGGCACTCCATAAAATTTAAGATAGGGATGCTCATTTGGACAGATTTTTAATCTACCCAAAAAAATGACAGGCCCAAAATTTTCAAACCCAAAAAAATGATGGAATTATTCTTGAGCCCCCATAACTATCCTTGTTTTACAACAAGTTGAATTGAGAAAATTGCACCTCACAGTTCTCCATAAGATAGTAAAACTGATATTGAATTTGGAGGCCATCACAGCAACTCTCATGATTTGCCTAAATCATCATGTTTATAACAAACTATTCTTTCCAAAGACTATATCAATGAATTGACACATAGAGTAGGTAAAACTTCTGATTCAGCATAATTGGGAAGAAAGAATTATTCAACAGCCTATAGCACTTCCATTAATTAATTGAGATTATAATTTTCTAAATACAAAGTTCAGTAACCCAAAAAAATGACGCAAATTTTCAATGAACCCAAAAAAATTACGGCAATTTTTTCAACCCCAAAAAAGTGACGCCAACTTAGCGAAACCCAAAAAATGACATTTTCGTAAATTTCAACCCCAAAAAAATGACACGAGCATCCCTATCAAAATTTTCACAAGTTCCCCCCCCCCCCCTGGGTCCTCAGCTAACAAATCAAATTCCTGAATCGTGGCTAATGATAACATTGTTTTCTTCTTTCTTTCTCCTCCCTTCCCTCCTGAGCAGCTCATTGCAACATGCTACGCAACTACAACACAGGGGACAAAAGTACAAACGTGACCCCGAGCAAGCAGAGAGGGGCGTGGGCAAAGGAAAACAGTGTTATTCTTAGCAACAATTCAGGTTCAGGAACAATTACTTCGAAAGAAAATTTCTATTTCATTTCGAAAGAAAATTTCTTCTTTTAGCGACAATCATATCCTGGTCTCCCTGTGCTTTAACCTCCTTTTCACAGCACATGGTTCCCTCACGTCATGGTTACGTCATACGCTGAATCGTTTTCTTTTAAAGCAAAATCCATGAAATGCCCTTCGACCAAGGACCGCCCAGTGGCGGCCTGGCTTTTTTCATCAAGGGGGTCGGCAGCAAAATGGCGCCCCTTCAGATCAAACATCGTTGTCAAGGCTCTAACGAGATTGGCAGCCTTGTAATTTTCCTCATTTACTTACTCGTTATGAATATTTACTTATTCTTTGACATTTTGACCTCAGGGCTGGATGTAGAAATTTGAGTGAATGAGGGGTCTGGGGGCGATGCGGTCTGTGACCACATACCCCAACCTCGTCCCCATGCCCCAACAGGAGTATACGCCAACCTGTTTGGGCCCATTTTTAGTTCAATGTTTGGGCCATGGTTCGGTTGCCGAAATCGTGGTATATTCATTGAACTAAAATAATGGGTATATTTGACGCCATTTTGCTTTGCATAAATTATCAGCTGCTCACTTATTACAAACTCTCTTATTCACTCTATAGTCAATATGAGTTCAACGGCATAACCATATGCCGATAGATTTTGATGAATAACATACTATGTAATAAGTCCACAAAAAATTGGAGGAAGTATGAAAATGTGACGAAAAATGACCGACCTTGTTCAACCGATGCAGCGGTAAATGATGCGAGAAACTAAAAGCAAATTCTTTGAGGACCTTTATTTATCCCCTAATAAGATATGTAGACAAGCAAGTGCATTTAATAGGAAAAGGAGCACGATTTCTTTGGAGTGAAAATGGGCCAAAGTTGGAAAATTAAGGAACTTTCACCGCAGCTTCCAAAATGAAATGGCTCGTTATTCTTAGCAAATTAAAGTTGGGATAGGTGAAGAATGGGGTTTTACGTCGATTTTTGGCATCCCGAAGTCATTTACCCGGCGCAAAACTGAGTTAGCGCACTAAAAGGCACGGGCCAAAACTTTACCCCATTTTTGAGCCCCCCTCACGAAGCCCCTGGGAGCAGTATCGTACCCTAAATGCCGGCAAAAGACTCCCAGATGGTCGTTCTCTTGAAATCCTTTTTCCGTCCTTAAATCGGTTCAGTAACCATCGAGCATCAATTGCAAAGGTAACGTCATGTCGAAAAAAGTCATAGTTTTTCTTTGACCCCCATTTATGACGTCATAGTGACCCTAACTTTCTTGAAACGCCAAAATCTTTTCAACTCCTCACCAGCCCTACACATTAAACAAATTTGTCTCAATTTGAAAAAGGACCATTTTTGAATGGGAATCAATAGGAATGGTCCCCAAAATGACCAAATATAGCTAATTTCTCCCACAGGTGGCATCAAATATTACAACTTTTTTTACAATTTCTTTAATATTTGATGCCACCTGTGATTTCTCCTACATGGCCAGACGGTTAGGGCTCAAACCCCATCAACTGGGGCACAGACATAACATTTAAGTATACCAACAATCCTTTTTTCAATCCTTTGTGCTATTTTCCCGTGACAGCTATCCAAAGTTGACCAATTTCTCGCCAAAGCCAAGCAATAACTCTTTGGAATAATTAGTGAGCCTTTTGTTATCGAATAGCAAATCAAATTGCGAATTTGACCTGGCCGGTACGAGGGTCAGTACTGACGTAGGAAACTAGCCCTCGGAACCAGGTTGCACATGCCCTTCAAACTCTTGGAAAACAAGGGCCTTGCCCGTTCAGACAGTTTCTGATGCAGGAAGACCTTCCTTCGAAGGTTGTATATTCTATGTACTAAGATATGATATTTTACTTCAGCAAATGTCTTCTCCGACCGTACTTGTTTTCTGGACACCTTATACTTTTGGATAACCTGGGTCTAATTCTCGGCTATGGTTTTTGAATCTTAGTTCAAGTTTACGAGGTTGCTACGTAGGATCACTGGCAGCAGTAGGGAAAGAGTCATCATTTTCATTTCTTTCATTTAATTTTTCGTTATTTAGCCACGGTAGCCCCGTCAATCTGCATAGATTGCTTTGCTTTGCAGGGGGCCGTGCAAAAACATATAATTACGAATCTAAAACCTAATTTACAATTATTCTATAAGAAATAAAACTAATTCAATGAATGCATTTTCATAAATAAAAGACACCATCAACCCTAAACAATTTCTTTTTTAAGCCTCCTTTTGAAGGAAAGAAGGTGCAAGTTTGCAAGTTTGCAAGTTTGCGCAAGTTCCAAAGCTTAGGCCCACGAAATGAAATTGAGCGTGTCCTGTAGGAGAAATTTCTTTGCATACTTCAGAAAGCCTAAGGCTCGAGAGACTTTGGTTCTCATGCACTTCATATGCTCATCCCAAATAAGATGACTGTCCAACTGAACCCCGAGGTATTTAGTCCTCTCGACGGTTTCTATCTGCGTGCCATTTATGGAAAAGGAAGGCTGCTCACTGACTTCACTTAAAATTCTCTTGAGCTTTGGATGGGATCCAACAACCATTGCGTGAGTACGTTTAGAGACAGTTTGTTTCCCTGGAGCTAATCTTTTCAGCAATTTAGATCTTCGTTCACAAATTTGTTTAAATCATGGATGATGCAAATGAAAGACAAGTGTCATCTGCATGCATGGTTACTTTACAATTTCGAAGAGCAAGCGGGATGTCATTTATGTAGATTAAGAATAACAGGGGACCAAGTCATGAGCCCTGTGGAGCACCGCAAGTGGCATCCTTTTTCTGCGAAAATGGACCATTAACCTTGCTGAACTACCGTTTGTTATCGAGATATGAAGCAAACCAAGAATGTTCCAGGCCTTTGATACCATTTCTAAGTAGCTTTTTAAGGAGAATGTCATGATCTACAATATCAAATGCTAATGCTTTCTTTAGGTCGATGAATACATTTGCTGTGTATTGACCGTTTTCCATTATTACGTACCAGTCGTTAGTACATGCAAGCAGACAGGTAACAACAGAATATAGCAATCGGAAAGCAGATTGATGTGAGAGCAATAGATCGCTTTTGATCAGAAAATCATAGATCTGATTATAGACCAACTTTTCGAACAGCTTGAAATGGCAAAACAGAAATAGGCTTGTAATTTTATCTATTTAATAAGAATTTCAAGAATTGTCACCAAAACAAGAAGCAAGTGACTATTCCATCTAAAACACCAATCGATTGGCAGAGCCATCATCTACAAGCCTTGAATAAGCTCATTGACTGTCTGTCATCTCCACCATTGCTTGCTTACCCGGACTTCAATCTACCATTTGTCCTGCATACGGATGCTAGTGCGTCAGGCCTAGGTGCTGTTTTGTATCAAGAACAAAATGGGGTATTACGTGTTATTGGCTATGCTTCAAGGACTTTGACGACTGCAGAAAAGAATTGTCACCTTCATAGTGGGAAACTAGAGTTTTTAGTACTCAAATGGGCAGTGTGTGATCACGTCCATGATTTCCTATTTATGCACCTTCTTTTACGTCATGTACAGACAACAATCCCCTTACATATGTACTATCAACTGCAAAGCTGAATGCCACAGGACACCGCTGGGTATCAGAGCCATCAGAGCTTGCTGATTTTCGATTCACAGTGAAGTACAGACCAGGAAAGACAAACGTTGCTGCTGATGTTCTTTCAAGAATGCCTGATATTTTTCAAGCTACAGCCGCATCTATGTCAGCACAGCACAATGATACGGTGCCCTGGATAATGTGCCTACCTACTAGTGCAGAAGCCGTTGACATGGATCAACAACCAGCTGATTCAAATGGTCCCACATTAAAGACCATTACATCAAAGGATGTCCTCCAAGCCCAGCAGTCTGATCCTGTTATTGCTCCTGCATTAAGATTTAAAGCAAAGGGAGAATAACCATCAAAGGATATGATCACACATGCAGCCCCTGGAGCAAGAATGTTGATGCGTGATTGGGAGAATTTATACATTTCAGAAGAGGGTCTTCTCTGTCGAAAGACCAGTGAAAACAATCAAATTCTGCTTCCAAAGAAATTTCATCAAGTGATATACCAAGAATTGCAAAGCCAAATGGGTCACTTGAGCAGTGATCGAGTTATACAGTTAGCAGTCCAACGTTTTTACTGGCCTTATATGTGAAGAGATATCGAGACTTTTATTGCCAAACGTTGTTCCTGTATCAAACAAAGAAAGCCTCATATTCAAGGAAAGGCACCGTTGCAGAGTATAGTGACAACCCAACCGTTCGAGCTTGTTTCCGTAGATTTTCTCCACCTTGAGAAAAGTGTCGGAAGTTATGTTCTGGTCATTATGGACCACTTCACCAGGTTCGCTCAAACGTATGCCACTAAGAACAAGTCAGCAAAGACAGTCGCTAATAAGATATATAACGATTTTATCTTAAGATTTGGCTTCCCCGGTCGGCTACACCATGACCAGGGAGGGGAGTTTGAGAATGACATGATGGAACATCTAGAGGCACTTTGTGGTGTGGGCCACTCACGGACCACACCATATCACCCGCAAAGCAACGGCCAGGTTGAACGCTTTAACCAAACATTGCTAGGTATGCTGAGAACACTACCAGAAAACAAGAAGTCTCGTTGGGCTGATGACCTAAACAAGGTTACGCACGCTTACAATTGTACTAAACATTCCAGTTCAGGATATCCACCATTCTTCTTGCTCTTTGGACGTGATCCAAGACTACCAGTTGATTTGATTTTCAAAACAGGACCGTCACGGGATTCAATCAAAGGAGGGGGTCACTCAGAATATGCAAAAAGATGGAGAGCAGCAATGAAAGAGGCGTATCAAATAGCATCGGACCGTTCAGAAGTCTCACAGGCAAGAGGAAAGGATACCTATGACCGTCGAATACCATCAAGCGTGTTACAAGAAAACGATTGAGTCTTAGTTCGCAACCTCAGTGAACGTGGTGCACCAGGAAAATTACAAGCCCATTGGAAAAAGGAAGTGCATAGAGTCGTGAAGCGTTTGAATTAAAGAAGTCCAGTTTGTGAGATTGTTTCAGAAAGAAATCCAAGATGCCAAACACGTGTGTTGCATAGAAACTTACTCCTACCATGTAACGAGTTGCCTATCGAGACATTACCTGTTAATCACCAACAAAAGAGGACAAGAAATCAACGCCATCGTAATCGTCCGGATGGAAGTCGTGCAAGATGTAACAGGAATACATTGTTTGCAACACAGTCCACTTCTGAGGATGAAGATGATGCTCTAATTTTTATTCCAACTCCTGATCTAAACATGGTACCGTTAGCAAGAAATCCATCGCAGAATTCTGAAGACTTGTCACATGAACATGTTGGTGATGATAGTTTGATACCAGCAACGAGAATGAAATTGTCGACAACGTTGAGAGAGAACCTACTCTTCGGGAAGTACCACCAGTTACGTCAACATCCGAACATGCAGCTCAGGTAGCGCAAGACCTTCAGACACCTCAGGATGCTTCCACTGAGGACTACGTTCCAGAAACCAGTTACTCTAGTTTCACGATGTCGCCACAATCGGAGCCACGTGAGCACGTGCGTCCTCAACGTTCTCGTCGTCCACCAGATACTCTACAGTATACAAGGTTGGGAAATCCTGTTTCGTTTCCGCAGTATCTCGTTCAAAATATCGCTTGCACTCCGAAAGTACTTTATCCGAACGTACTTTATCCGAATTTTGGGTATCCATGAACGTATGGTTTCGTGCCCTATGGACACCCCCGTCGTTTGCAATTCGTTCAATAAAAGACATCTTATATTTGAACAGTTATCAATCTTCCGCTGCGTTGTTTATTTTATCCCGTTTATTATATTTACATCGACTCAAGAACCTGTCATACTATCGGATATTGGAACTATACAACACGTATACCGTGAAGACAGTTCGATCGTAAGGATTTGTTCGTATAGTTGTCGCCAAATAGATGGGGGAAATAGGCTAGACATCTAACCAAGTGCCTAACTACAGTTTTTAAGGTTTGAAGTGTTAGAAGAGACCATTGTGATCAATTTAAGACAATGTGCCACTTTAAAAAATTTTCTAATGTCACGTGATCGATGAATGTTCGAAAGGGCCAAATGTTCCTAAATACTGCAATAACTTTTGACAAGTGAATTGTATTGACATGGAATTTGCATAGTTGAAAAGAACGTTTGAAGAGCTTTCGAATGATGTATAATGTTTTGCATTTTGATGAAATTCAAGAAAAGCCTATGACGCCATCAATAACATGACGTCATAATTGACAAGTTTTAAAAACCATTTTAGAAAAAATATTTTCATTGAATCGTACTAAATCGACCATGTAGATTCCGATTCTGCAGTTAAAAAACACCAATCCTTCATAGGAATGTCAATTTGGGCATGACCACTTTCCTATTTTCAGTAGTAACACAATAGGGAAAATTACGAGACCAAAATTGACATTCTTATGAATGATGTGTATTTTTGACGGCAGAATCGGAATCTCCATAGTTGATTTAGTAAGAATCGATGAAAAAATCTCTGCTAAAATGGTTTTAAAAATTTGTCAATTATGACGTCATATCATCGATCATGTGACATTCGAAAATTTTTTTAAGTGGCACATTGTCTTAGATTGATCACAATGGTCTCTTCTAACATTACAAACCATAAAAACTGTAGTTAGGCACTTGGTTCGATGGTTAGCCTAATACCCCCGTCTAAAAGACTAGTCAACTTTACAGATTTTATGTACTGAGATACTATATCGTCGTTATCGTCATATTTATTCGTAAAAGTTACCGTTCCTCGCCGACCCGACGTTCAAAAGAACTAGTAGTTTGTTGTGTTTATCGTTGATAACTTGTTCCAAAACCCTTTCATACCTCTGATTCGTACTTTTTACCCTCGAAGGGAGCTATTACTCAAATTGCAAGAGATCATTAGACTTAGAACAGTTGTGAACGCGGAAATAGCATTCGTACTACCATGTTGCGAAGTAGTAAGAGAGACAGTACAAGAGGTTCGCGAAAGTTGTTATTTTCTGAAGTGTCAAGCACGTTCAACTTGTGATGTTATACAGAACACTATGAGAAAGAAGATAGAGAAAGGACCCTAGAACTTGTAAGCCTTAAGCTTGTAAGCATTTGAGACGAGTTTGGGCTTGCATTAACCCCTGGACCGCATTTCTTATTAAAAAGGGGGAGAGCGTCAAGGACTGGAGAACTTTTGATAAAATAATAAGCAGTAGGCTGGGCGTATATGGGTATTAATTCATACCCCCCTTAGTTATCTTCGATGTAGTAGGATTGTAAGACTAATATGTGTCAGGTAATTTATGTATAATTATTCTTTTATGTAAGTGTAGCCTCGTTTCTATCTGTATATATAATGTGGTCTTTTGTTTGATAATCAGTCAGTTCTTAGCCTCTACGCGAGTCAAACGTCTATTGCTTTTCGTCCTCACAAGTTTACTGCTCAAGGTAACAGGCAAGTTATACCCTGTTATAGTTGGTGGATGACCCGATTTGCTGTTAAAGCAAGCATCAATTCAGTCTCCTCGCTGCCAAGTTTGCCTGTTCAAGGATTCGTCGCCAATCGTGCTAAATCAACAAACACGGAAATATGTTTCACTGCTCCTACTGCATGGGAAAAGGTCATTTTACAACGTCCTGCTTGAAACGTCTCACAAAGAATTGTGATGCAAGTATTTGCAGAGACTTCAACCGCTTTAAGACATCGAAATGCACTTTCAACGGATCGTGTGTGTATGGTCGCCAACACATTTGTATGTTTTGTGAAGATCAAAGTTGCAAAGCCTATTTTCACGTTCATGGCCACACATTTCAGTCACCAAATTTACCAAAGAAAAATGCGGACATTTTGGTGAAACTATCACAAGCCCTAAAAACATGCCTGGAAACGATCAACGATCTCAAAAGTCAACTGCGCCATGCACCAAATGAAAGAAACGAATCGTGCACATCAGAAGCGAAAACTTTGACCGAAGAATTGCTTCAGGCCAAACATGATGGCATATTAGCACTTCCTGTGATGTGTTTGGATAAACAAGTCACAATGCCCGTATCGACAGGCTTTCCTGTCTCGTCAGTATCCATTGATTTTGCCAAGAAAATTTTGAATGCATCTGGCAACCAAACTCAATTGACGTCATTGCACGCATTAACATCCAATATTGTTCAAGCTGATGGATCACGCCTTCTTTCAAGAAACAAAGCTATTGTGCCACTGACATTTGCGAACAATAAGACCTTTCAGTTTGAAATGTTAGTCATTCCAGAATTAAAAGAAGACATTATCTTTGGGAACAATCATCTCAGGAAAACAGATGCAGCAATTAACTTTCAAGGACTCACGATTTCCTTCAAGGATCCTAGCATGAATTTTGAACTGAGTTGCATACGTCGCGAACAGAACAATAACATGCTTCAAGCATTCACGTCAGTCGTTGACAACACTTAACCTCGGACTGTGTCGCAAAAAAAAGAACATCACTTTCCGTTCCGTTCTTTTTTGTGAAGGAAGGACGGACTGTAGTAGGATTGTAGGACTAATATGTGTCAGGTAATTTATGTGTAATTATTCTTTTATGTAAGTGTAGCCTCGTTTCTATCTGTACACATAATGTGGTCTTTTGTTTGATAATCAGTCAGTTCTTAGCCTCTACGCGAGTCAAACGTCTATTGCTTTTCGTCCTCACAAGTTTACTGCTCAAGGTAACAGGCAAGTTATACCCTGTTATACCGCCGATAGGAAATCAATTTATTCAACCGGTATTCGTTTGTTTGTTTGTTTGTCAACTTATTTTAATTCGATTCTTGCCTAGCTATACATATTTACATATATACAACTAATCTAAATCAAATATACAAATGAATTAATAAAGGAATGAAAAAATCAATTGATAACAGGCACATATGGGCAAGATTACATGGTAGAACTGAAGTGACAGGCATTACATTTACAAGTCAGGCCATCCCATTGTTTGATCAGATTCTTGAAGCTCTTTAAATTTTCAGCTGATTTTAATTCATTTGGCAAGCAATTCCATATTTTAGGTCCCATGGCTCTCAGGCTATTGGAACCAAAGGTTACTTGATTTGGCCGAAAATGATTCAAATTGTTCGGATTTCGCGACGAATAATTTGAAGTCCTAACACTAAAGATATCATTCATAAATGTTGGATTAAGTTTATTTAATGTTTTGAAAATCTCAATACAAAGTATTCTTTGACGAGAAACCAGCATTGTGGATCTATTTGATTTTAGAAGTAAGTCATCATTGGAGCTTACATGATCATTATGCAGGAATCTCAGCGCACGTTCTTGTATCTTTTCGATTTTCTGTAACGATTTAGTTGACGAAAAATACCAAGCCAAAGGACAGTAGTTAAAGTTCAAGTATACAAAACATTGGACTAAGATTTCCTTCTCGGCAAAACCAATGAAAGACTTAAGTCTTTTTTGGACATTTAGTTGCGATGCAGCTTTCTTGCAAATATTTGATATATGTGGATCAAAATTCAGTTTGTAATCAAGTGTTACACCTAGTAGTTTTACGGACTCTTCGGACTGGATAGATTGTCCGAGAAAATCAAGATTTATTCCAGAAGTATCTGTCTGATCTTTTTTGACAAAGAGTGCATGAAATTTGTTAGGATTAGCAATCATTTCATTTTGATCGAGCCAAGAAAGGGCGTTGCCTGCTTCCTCTTCCAAAACCTCGACAAGTTTCAGCAATGACCTAGAAAAGCAAGCTAGCGTATTCCCGGGGGGGTTACTTTACATATTTTGGGTACGGGGACGTGCCATCGGGAAGGGTATCGATCTTCACGATTTCGGTATAAGGAACGGTATCGATTTTCACGATTTTGGTATAAGGAACGGTATCGATTTTCGCAATTTTCGCAAATGGTATAGGGTCGGGTATGCATTTTCGGAAAATTGGTATAAAGTCGAGTATATATTTTTGAAAAATTGGTATAAGGAACGGGTATGTTTTTGAAGCCTCGATGGCACGTCCCCGTCCAAAATCTGGTCAAGTACCCCCCCCCCAGCGTATTATCATCAGCATAATTGTATAAAGACGCTTGCTTTATAAAAAAGAATAGATCATTTATGTAGAAATTAAAGATAATAGGCCCTAGCACTGATCCTTGTGGTACCCCTGAAACAATATGTTGGAAGGAGCTGTACACATTGTTTATCCTCACACTCTGTTTTCGCTTTTTTAAATAGGAATGGATCGATACTAATGCATTTTCATCAAAACCATATGCATGGAGTTTAGCTATAATCAGTTCATGCGGAATCGAATCAAAAGCTTTTGAGAGATCCATGAAAACGGATCCAACAAGGAAGTCATTGTCTAATTTAGATTTCCACTCTACTACGAGTCTAATCAACACATGTTGAGTACTGTAGGCCTTTCTATAGGCTGCAATGAAAGTCGACAGTGTTTCATCTAAGAAAGGAGTAAGTTGTTCCTTGAGAATTTTTTCAAAAATCTCTGAAAATGTGTTGAGTACACTGACTGGACGATAATTTTTCTCGGTAAGAATGGGGTTTCAGGTAAAAAGGCGAGCATCGAGCATATTTGGAAAATATCATTTGGAAGAAAAACTTTATAAAAATTCATTTCAAAAATATCTCACTCCCTTTGAGCGAGTTGTCCAAAAACACGTTTTCCGTTGGAACGGCTACTGCGAATTAGCCATGAATCCAATTTTCCTCGTGATCAGATCTATCATCAGGACATCAGGAGTGACTTCAACTTAGTGCTTGGCAGGAAGTATGAGTAAATTTGACAAGTAGTTACTGATCAATGGAGCATGAAAGTCAAATTCATTGGTTGCTTAAAAACCAGAAAACCAGATGATTTATTGTTCTCAATCAATGCTAAAATTACGAAATTAAGTGTAAAATTGAACCTAGCCCAGTTCTTTAGCTTTTCATGAATGAATTAGTTAGTCACAGACTGGATTTGTGAAAACCCATTATAAGAAACATGTCTAGGGTTGCTACAAATGGCTATTTGCAGCAACAGTGCAACTGGCCATGATGCAATGCGTCCATCAGTTATTTTGCCTTCTCCGAGGTCATGAAATCAATTTAAACCAACAACATTGTTTTCCAAAGACTACCTTGCAAGTATTCTTGAGCTTCTTGGTTTTCATTACTCCCAGATGTGTTTCTTGGTAAAAATGCAAAGATAAGGTCTATTAGCTGCTGAAATTCAAGTTATAAGGTTATGTGCTAAGTTAAAATGCAATGGTTTATAGAGGCAGCCATTAATTTTGACTTTCTTCTTCCATTAATCAGTAACTACTCGTTAGAGGCACTCAAACTTGCTGCCAGATTCTTAGTTGACGTTCTTTCCACTCAAAAAACTGTAAACAGGAACTTGTAAACAGGAAGTTGGAGTCATAGTAGCCGCTCAAACTGCGCATATGAAATTGCGCACATGTTTCTTGGACACCCCTACATGCACACTGATTTTCACTGTTTTGAGGGAAAATCATCAATTTTCAACTATTTCTGAGTTGCTTTATTTGGAGAAGAAAATCAAATAAAGCCAAACACAAGCTTTCATTAAGCAAAGATCTTGCCTCGCACCAGATTCCAGCGAGAACTCAACGCGCAAGCACATTGCAAATTTCAAAGTTATAGCATTTTCGGACAATCCCGGACCAAACTCATTGATACAAATGAGTTTTGTATTAGATGCCTTTCTTGCCATTAAGCCATTGTAAGTGCTAAAGGCCCGCTTCCCTCCCCCTTTGCAACTTTGGTAGATTGAAGAGCACATGCCGCACTTGTGAATTCATCAATTTTCATTTCCATCTGCTTCCAACATTGCATTGGAGGGGGGGGGGGGGGCAAGGGAAACATAAACTCAAAATTTCTTACAAAAACAGAGTGTATCACGAGTTTTGTCCGGGATTGTAGACCTCTAAAACCTTCCGGTTGCTAGTTGAAATGGCAAAGCCAAACAGGAACACGACATACATTTCTAAGAAGGAAGCATAACTTCAGATTCCAAGTAAGACGGAAGTTATGAAGAATGTCATACAGTACGATGTAGGTGAGCCAAAAGACAATAGTACTTTTTGTGAAGTAGACCATATCAACGAAATTTCATTTAATTGCCTTTTGGAGTATATTGTATTGTGTTTGCAAGCATCATGTGAAATCTGTCTTTGTATCTTTAATTACGTCAGATCCATTTTTGTGCTGTTGTAGCATTCTATTGGCAGTTTAATGATAAATACTTTAAGTGACAGGAGTGATCGTAAGGTGGCTTTAAAATGACCACCTCGCAATGTTTAATGCTTCTGTAGCTCCAAATTTCACATACGTGCTCAATACCTTTTCATGAAATTGAAATTGAAAACGTTGTATCAAGTGAAAAAGTAAATTGAACTAATTTTTCTTACATTTGACCACCATTATGTAAATTAGCAGCAAAATCAATAAAAAACATTATTCAATTGAAAAAGAAACATGATCAGCCAGGGTAAAGTGTTCTTGATGAATATACCCCTAACTGGGCATATTTCTGCACGACGTTATCAGGGACGTTAAAGAGAATCAACATAGTTAAAAGCTGCCCCGGGCCAGGTTAAAAATATAATCTATTGAATGTGATAACTTCGACAGGAAACAATGAAAGCGTAGGCGTTTTCTAGAGCCTATTCATACTGCGAGATGTAGCTATGTCTGTTCCCTTTAATCTTCAAATTTCACCTTATTTTTTCTTGGGGAAAGTTTGGGCAAAGGCTCTTTTCCCATAATTTGCTGTCATCTGCTTTCCATAATTTGCTCCAGTATTGGGAAAATATGATTCGTTTTGATGAACGAAATCCTCAACATAGTTTTGCTTCATTTTTACTTGCTTCCTGTATCATATTACTCGGAAGGCACTTCATTAATGTATAACCCTATTTTGGTTGGGGGGGGGCAAATTTGCCCCCCCTAGTAGATTTTTTTAAATAACTCTGCGAGGAAGAATTTTATAGCCATGAAACTTCTTGACTTTTTGCAACTACTTATTGTGCAACTTCTCAAAAAGTTTCATTGAAATATTTTGAAAAATGAGGGGGCGGGAGACAATTTTCTGGGACTGACCCAGTAAAAATCGCAAATTCTCAAATCTCAATTATCGCGAAAAAAGGAGCAGAAGTGGAATATTTTGCAAATTTCTTTTGTAATGTTGTGTTATTTGATGCATTCTATCATAAATACCATGTTTGGATGGAAAATATGCTCCAAATTTAATTTTATCTCGATTTTCCTGATTTTGGCCAATTTTGCCGCTTTTCTTGACCACACAAAGGAAAATGCTGACGTAAGCAAAAATGGTGGCTATTTTTAAGGTAATTTTTATATTTTCATAAAGTACATGCCTGAGGCTTTTAGCACACCAAATTTGGTCGCTCTATCTATTACCAGTAAAGAGTTAGGTAGGGGGGGCTTTTTTGCCCCCCCAACCAAAATAGTACTATCAAATAGCCCAACCACTATAGGGATAAACACTGGAAAATCTTAAAAAGCAGTGTTTTGAACTATTCACAAGGGAACAGGCAGCGAACACGAAGGCCGTTATGACACCTTTAAGAAACTCATAAGACATTCCGAGTACTCAAAATATGATGATGTTAAGACACTTTCAGTGATCTAAATGCGCACAAATTTCATCACAATTTTGAGTTTCTTAGGCCTATATGTAATCATGGTACGGCTAGCGAGGACAACGAGCATTATCTCCTGCATTGCCCCCGCTTTAATCAATTGCGAGAGGATCTCTTTGGCACAGTCACTGAAGTGTCGGGTACTGATATCGCAAACCTGGATTAAGAAACATTGTGCAACTTGCTTCTTCATGGCAATTCTAATATGAATATGATTGACAACAGGATAATAATTGAAGCAACGACTGAGTACATCGAAAAAAACAAAAACGTTAAAACGATTGTGGGTGCTGGCGTGTTGCCTAGGTGAGGGGATGGGGTTTCTTTGTCCTATCGCTTGGGTGGCATGTTAGCATCTGTAGATCAGCACAAAATAAATTTGGCATAACACAATCATCTAGCAGCTCTCCTTTCTACGTTCTATACAGTTCCACACCAAACCATCCAAATGCTTTACTGCCATCGTCATTGTACCATCAGATTCGATGTGATGGTACAAAACTGATGTTACACCTAGGATACAAAGGTCAGACACATAGCATGGTTTGAGTTTGGTGTAGAACTACAAGTCCCTTTCTCTTCTTCAATTTCTGCTTCGTATTCCTGTTTTCTTTTCCTGTTCCCAGTAGTTGTCTTTACTTTTGAAGTTGTCTTTGAAAACTGTAAGTGCAGTTCTGAATTCTAATTTATTATGAATAGAAACTAATAAACACTTTCAGTACTGGCCCAAATACGTGTATCTGAATCTTTCACGAACTTTACAAGCTTCATTAATTGTAAACCAAACGTGGAAAGTTAATATGGCCACTATAAAAATACTCAGTTTTTTAAGGTCTTCAAGAGTTTGTGGTCTTCAAGCTTTGATGACATCACAACTTTATAACCAGTGGGAATCCCACGAATGCTGTAACTTTGATAATGATGATTTCAAAAATGCTCAATCTTGGCACATGGTGAATAGCTTGAAGTTCCCTTTGACCAATTCAGTTGAAGGGAAAGGGGCAATACCATTTACACTAATGATTTACATCTCTCCAGATTCAAGTCCTGTGCTGATGTAGCCAACGAAAATCACTTTTGGCAAATAGGGCTAGAATCTATGACGAGAAAACAGGGTTTGTTCGAGTGCTTTGGAGGATGATTGTGGTGAATTTTTGACTTGTTCAGTTGGTTGAAAGCTTTTTTGGAATTCCCGAGAAGAAAAAAATTTTATCCTCATTGCACACGGAATATCCAGAAGGCACTGCAGTTGAAAACGAGTAATATACTCATTCTCAACAGCAGCACCTTCATACAATTTCTTCCTTCCCTCTGGAATTCTGGAAAAATTTTGTTCTTTTGTTCCTCAGTGTTATACCTATACATTTCGAAACAGATCCTGTTCCTCTTTGTTCCACGAAAGGTGACAAGCGCGGCCTTTTAATTGTGTTAAAAAGTATTACATCACTGTCATTAAGTGTCAATCATTCCTGATATCTAGCTGTTCTACCAGATCATAATAACCATCGGCGAGGCTGCTTTTTCATTGTGCATTCGCAGAAAAGTCGAGTGGCGTCAAGATCAATACATGCCTGGTGAAAGACAAAGTAAGCTTTGAAATAATTATCTACATTCTCTCGCCAGAATCACCGATGCGAGAATGCAGTTTAGCCGGCGGCAATCTTATTTAGCGGGCGGCATTCTAGATTTGAAATGTTGTACATTTTACTTTATTTTAGTGGCAAATAGATACATACATTCAATACATACATACGTTTCGAATGTTGTGTTGTTGTATGCTTCTGTATTGTACTTTCTAATAACCATACAATTACAGTAGGCTCCCGCGTATAAGAAACCCCCTTGTATAAGGTACAGGTCTTATTTTCCTCACATGAGGCTCCTTTTATAGGAAACAATTCTAGTTCTGAATTAAAGGCAGTCCGTCACATCTTTGATTGGCCGCGATAAAGTCAGCGCTCAACACAACAGATTTCTTTGTGACTGTGCATCTGAAACAAAGGAGAGCTAAACCGTCTTGACTTTCTAAGTCCATAGAATTTCTAAGTCTAAGTCCCCTCCCACAGTTGTATTTTGTTATAAAAAACGGACGTGGACACATACAAAGAATTTTGGGACACTTTTTTCAAGCTCCAAGTCTGTCCTAGCAATGTGCAAATTTTCGAGCCATTCGATTGGCTCAAAGGGTACAAAATAGCTTTTCGTACCTTTACCTCATGGATTTGTGGGTCCTGAGAAAAAGATATTTTCATTACAGGCACTGGTAAGGACACATCGGGATCACATAAACCACACTAAAATACGACCAAACTACGTAGAGTAAACACGCTTTTCGATGCCATTTCACTTTTATTTGCTTAATAGTAAAAACTATGATCTCTTTCGAAAGAGGATGAGAAGCGTAATAGTCTTATTCTTATGAAAAATTTTTGAAATTTAAACATGCTGAAGGGGGTTCAAATCAGGTCTCAAAAGAAGTAACTTTTGCCTTATGCAACCGTCTAGTTTAAAAAGTATATGGTTAAAAAGCTCTACTCTAGCTGTATCCCATTTGTGCTCTGTTTATTTGTTAAAGCAGTAGATTTTTGCTTACATACGAAGAAATGGCCAAGGGTTAGTAGATTTTAAAAATCTGGTTTTCTCAATAACGGGTGAAGCAGCTAGTCGCAACAATAACAAATAAGAAGGCCTTTATCACAGTGAAACTGTATCGAGCATGAAAGATTATCGCAAGGGAATTTTTCTAAACCTACCTTCATAAAATGTAACCAAGACAAAAAACTGCTTGAAGTTTGCCGAATTCACTTAAAGAATTCTACTCGCCAGATGTTTGGAAATTTTCAACCTTCTTGCGTGCAGCCATTCTTTTGTGAAAATGAAGGAATGACAAAAAAGATCAGCAAAGGGAAAACACATGGAACGTCATCTATTCTTTCAAACGTTTCATATTCAAGCAAAAGCAGAAAAAACTTTAGGCCAGTTGACTGTGTTGCGTTTCAGAAAATCTCTTGCAAGGTTCTTATTGTCTTATACAGTATTACAATAGATTTATTCATTAAAGCAGAAAAAAACGTTTTCAAGTACACAGTCTTTGCATTACTGTGTTCTTTCAAACTTACTTACAAGAAGGCCTTCAATATTCATCTGGCGTAGATCTTCCTTTATTCTCCTATTTATGATGATGGCAATACGCGGAAAGATGATGAATACTACATAAATAGCTCCTATAAATTTTATAGTAACGCATATGGCAAAGCATATGGCAACGTTTTTTTAGGAATGCTCTAACGGAACCCTCTAATGATTACTGCACACTTTATCAGAAAACCTTGCAGTGACTATCCTTGTGTGTGAGTGACATTTTAAGTTTTTGCAGGAAACATCTGATAGTTTACCCTGCCGACATCATTCCAAATGACATATGTATCATAAAATTTTCCTCGAAAAGGGGCTTAGTCACGTTACAGTAAACAAACCTGTTATTCCTTTAACCTATATTGTTCCCCATGCATGCCCATTGTGGTCTGCACAGATTTCGGAGGATGGAGTGAAAACTTCTAATATCTCTGCAGTCGTGCAACATAAGTCTTTTTCGTTTCTTTCCCTACAAAATTCAAGAGTCCATCTTTAAGAGCTCCTTCATTCTGAGGAAAAAAGTGGAGAATCTCTGCGATACGTCCTATCAAAAATACTGCAAGGTCGTCGATTTGAAAGAATTTTGATCTCTTTTCAAAAGAACTTTGTTCATCTGTTGTTTATGAATTTACGTTTCGAAGTTGCAATGCTTCGTATCTTGAGAAAACATCCCCCGGGGGGGGGGGGGGGGGGGTAACTTCCATATGTAGAGCAACGGGTACGTGCCGCCCATAAGGGTGGGTTCTGAAACTCAAAAATCCCTAAATATTGGTCTTAAAATGTGATTGTTCCACTAGAAGTGGATAGTTTCTTCAGCCGTAACAAAAGTTTTCGAGATAATTATTTTTATCGTTGGATTTTCTTAGTCTTAGTTGTGAAAATCGGTTTGTGGTAACCTTATCTGCCATTGATATTCCTTTAAACTGAAATAAAACTTGATTATTGGGAATTTCAACAGGCTTTGCCCCCCTGAAAATCTTAAAAATGAGTATGAAAATCGACCGAAAATCCTTAAATATGGGTCTTCCCTAAAATGTTGGGCTGTACGTCCCCGTCATCCCAAGACTCGAGTTACCCCCCGGGCCCCGGGGGAAAGCATCATAGAATTTAATTGTCAGCTGAGTCGCAGAGAACATAAATGTGTTGATAAACAAGGGAAGAACATAAAAGTCGTTCCTTTGTCTATCAAGGACCACGTAAATTCCAAGGGATATGCAGCCTTTTTGAGCCTGGTTCACATAAGTTTTTTTGGTCGTTAGAGCCGTCCAAAAAGACCCAAATAGGTGCGTTTGGAGTTTAGCACTGAAAATAATTCACTTTCTAATTTTGATGCATGCATTCACCCGTAGGAGCACAAAATGGTGCGACTGGTCTTGCACTTCGGATGCATCATTCTTGTGTCAATGGTTGCATTTCCTCTCTCAAATTGTGTTACAGAGAGGGACAGAAGACCAGCAAGCTCATATGCCGTTGAGGGGTGTTACAATGAGTTTCAGTCTACGTTCCATAGGCATATGCAAGGAAGTAACTCCAACGTTAGATGTCAGGAGATCTGCAGAAACATGGGCTACATCTTGGCTGGGACAAAAGGGCAAACCTGTCGCTGTAGCAACATCTTTCCTGCAGGCAAAAAGGTTGGTGATGATAAGTGCTCTTTACGCTGTCGAAGTTGGTCACCTTGTCATCAACTACAGAGCTGTTGTGGCGGACCAGAAGCATACACAGTGAGCGTTGTAGGCAACATTGATGTCCCAAAGCAAATTCTTCGCAGATTGTCAAGATCATTGAGGACAAAGAGAGAATATCGCAACTACATCAAATCTGTTGCATTGCCCAAAAGTCGCATAGTCAGCTGGTTGATGGCACCTAATGCTAAAGAGTGGTCAGTTTGTGACAAGAACGAATATTTGACAGGTCTTTGGAGAAATGACCCTTCGCAGCCATTGGATCGCATAAGCTTGATAGAAAAGGCTGACTGCATAACAGCACCAAGTTACTTGTATCCCTCCTCAAATTCAGAAGATTGCTATGAACATAACTGGTGGCTAAGCTTTGATAAACAAGGCTGGTCCACGTGCAATAAAGGGTATTTCTTACAGGGACTGTATAGAAATGGTGGCAGTGGATTGTACTTGATAGAATACGCCAAATGCTGTCGACCGAAGAAAAATGTGCTGCAGTGGGGGCATTGCTACGAGGAGGATGTCTCATTGTCCTTTGACAAGAAAGGTTGGGGAAAATGCAATGCTGGCTACTATATGGTTGGGCTATACCGCAGCTCATGTAATCATTTGTATTGCTTGGAAAGGTTCAAATGCTGTCAGATGGGTCCATCTTGGATTAAAAATGTACGCTATAGCATCAAAATGAGAGACGTCGACGGACAGTTTAAAGAGTGCTCTATGGATCCATTGGATAGATCTCACAACACGAAATCATACAAGTGCGAGAAGATTTCAAATAAAAACAATATACTGGAGCTGAAAGCATTATCCTTCAAGATAGAGGACAAGACAGAGCTCAACGTTGCCCAGCCTAAACCTATACCAGGCTTCCGCCCTGTCACATGTTCGTCGAGTCCATTTACATACACATGTGCAAAAGATCTTTGGGTAGCAATCGCAACCTCGACTTCATTTACAATCGGTTCTGGTTTCAACATGGGTGTTTCTATTGGAGCTTCCGTTGAAACTTCAGCAAGCTTCTTTGGATCAGGCGTAAAAGTTGCATTTCAAACCGAAGTTAGCATGTCCTCTTCATTCAATACTGAGCGAAGTACTTCCATGACTAAAACGACAACAGACAAGACACAGGTGTCAATTGTTGTTCCCAAGAACACACAGATGAGGATCAACATGCTGAGAGCCACTGAAGATCTTGAATATAAATGGAAGGCGTTTTTTACTTTAGTGGGCAAATACTCAATGAAGTGGAACAATGAATTTTCCATCACCGATGACGTGACAACAGTTCTTGCTGGAGATAAAGGGCAATTGTATGCTTTTGGTCGTTGGACATACCCAGGAACCGATACAATTACTGTTATCATCACCGACCAATATGGCAAGGTCGTTCGTTCAACCTCCCACAAAGTAAGCCAGAAAACAGGTCCTTAAAAATTTGGCTTCATTGGTGATGAAAAGCGATTGCTGAGAGAACTGGATGCAGAAGATTTCATCTTTGATTATCATTCTTTTTTATTACATAGTGGATGTTCTAAGCCTTTCATAATGGGAAGCGGTCTTTGTTCTAATGTCAAGAGGGTCATTGCTATTGTAAAGACTATTTTGGAAGTGTAAAAGTAGAGTCCTCTTAAAATTCTTAATATCAGGAACTGGCACATCATTCAACACAGCGTTCGAAGTAAATTCCAAACCTGGATATATTAGCTGTACTGAGAATATTTTAGTGACTTCCAATAAAATATGGTATGCCCTAAAAGTGTAGGCACGTTTGAAGATTTGCCAAAATTTTAGATAGCTCTGCATTTGAAATTATTTTTTGGGTTCGCAGGGAAGAGTAAATCATTTTTGATTACAAAGTCCACTTTGTAATCTAAGAAGGGGCTTCGATGTCAGTCAGTCAGAAAGAAAGTAAGTAACCCACTTCCGTCACGCTCGTTAAAGCAATTGATTAACGTTTTATCTCTGCTAATTGGCACTGAAATAAAGAAAGCGCACATAAAGCGCATACAAGACAGAAGTTTCCCGCGATCCTATAGCAACATTTGACGTCGGGTTATTTCATGTTAGACAGATTTGACACCATAGATGGATAAATTACTAGGATGTTTACCCTGGCACAGCAACAAATTCACCCAGAATTGGCACGTTCTTGACTTCATTAGCAGCTTAATTATGTCAAAACAATCGTTTTCTAGAACGAACGAATCATTAGCCACTTATTGATAGTACTCACTATGCAAATATCTCAACTTTAGAGGATGGGATGATGTAACCGGCGGCCTGCTCAGAGGCTAGCATTTGCAGCATAACCAAAGGTAGAAGGACCCCCCTCCTACACAGCAACGGATGCAATCATCGCAGGTGAAGTTGAGACGAAAGGTGCAGAATCCCAGCAAGCAATGGCGCCATGGACTGGGGGAAGGGACTTGATCACACTGAACCAAAACATCTTCATGCATATCATTCTGCACAGAGGAATCTTCGTGACTGCTTGTCTCACATTAGATGCCCGCGAATAGCAACAACTGAAACGTTCTGTAGGGTTCTGCATAAGTAATTTTGCGTTATCGTAAATCTCACATGACATCTCATTTGACACAGATGCACCAATAGTTTTGTGCACGAACTATAAGCAAACTAGGGGTAATGACTTTTGATTTTTGCGTATCATTCTCGTTTGACATAAAGACCAAAATATTGCCTTTGACCTTGAGGCGATTCTTGTCCTAATACTAGGCGCTCGATTTTCCATTGAAGGCGACTTTAGCAGCAACACTCATCTCTCTGACTGTAGCAAAAAACAGAATCAACGATCATTTGGGGTTATGAAAAAATCAATAATCAGATATTCTTATGCTTGTTTAGCTCAGGACGGACTTTGTAATCATCCAAAAGGATCTTATGTTTCTACTGATGAATTATCTTTTCCATTTTCGTAGACTATTAACCTTATCTAGGCTGACGGAAGGGGGGGCACGAAGAAGAACTTTTTCACGCAGCTCACTCGGTGACCATCTCTAGCACTAGGCTAGTTTTGCTTGACTTTTTATCTCTACTCAGGAGACATTCATTTATGTCAGTCTCAAAATTTTTAAACTTGTTCAGGGGTTAGCATAATTTTGAATTGAGTTCTCTGCAAAATTAATAGATTGAACCACCAAACATCTCATAACGCTTGAACCATTAGCTTTGCACCTTTGAAAATGTGAGACAAATATTGCTCAATTTGTCTCAATGAGGGCTTTCATTTTATATGTGCTATATTCTTTTGATGACGTCATCAACAAATGATTGTTGCGCATGCTTACAGATAAACAGAGCATGTTAGATTTAAATTTTCAAGTGATGAGCAACGTAATACAATGCAACAGGTCATTTTATATATATTTACTATTTATTGCTACCTTTTAAACCAATATACAATCACTTTTAGACAAAAATTGCTTATTGTCCGTACGAAATTAAGAACTGCTGTCACGAGAATTATTAATGGTATCAACCAAAATCTTAAAATGAGAACTACAAACACGTGATCTTTCTATGTTGAAAATGTCATTTAAATATGTTTAATCGTTCTGGAGATACAACGGCATAACGTCAATGTCATTTTACCCCTAATTTAGCATTATTTGTTAACATCAAAACTTAACCAGGTGTCATAAACAAAAACAAACGACGTCATCTTGTTTGCCATATAGCGTTCGTTGCCTCTGCAAAGTTTCTAATCTCTAACCCTTGATGGTTCAAAATGCACTGTCTGGGTAGCGTTTACCGTTAAAGGGTTTGTGCAAGGCTTTAACCCCATTAGTACTGTTTTCGCCCCCCCTAACACACTTTTCTACATTGCACGAAAACGGCCTGTAATTCAACCACCAAACTTTGTGACTTTTAGTCACATTTAATTGGCAATTAAATTTTTAACATTTCATTGTTCTAACTATGATCATGTGACCATAGCAATACCATATTTGGAGAGTAGTCAACAAAAAAATTCTTAAAACCACAATAGATTTTGTCTCGTTTGTCCGATTGATCTCAAACATACACCATTCGATTGCATTTGATGAGTAGTTTCATTTGATATATATATATATATATATATATATATATATATATATATATATTTTGAGTGTCTATATATATAGACACTCAAAGAAAAACACTTCTGGTAAACGTTTCGGCGTAAGCCTTCATCAGTAATAACTTTTCCAAATCCAACAGAGCATACATATAGATTACGAAATTTAAAACAATAGCCTAGGCGGGATCTTACCTATTACAATACGCATTGAAAAAGTGTTAAAGTAGCGGTAATGACAAAGGTGGCAGGAGAACGATCACAAGAAAGCGCAGAGTTAAGAGCTGCCGAAGTCGGTGTTTGTGTCTGTCTCGCAGGAGCTGGAAAAAATGTCTATTAAAACAAAACAAACGATAGAAAGATCCCAGAGTGGATGGGCAGAAAGAAATCCCTAATAAAACAGCGTGTGTCCCTAACGAAAAGCTGAGTGCAAAAAATCAAAACAACACAACAACCAAAAAGTAAACAAAAATGAAATCTATGTATCTACCTGCCTAGTGTTTAAACCCTTAGGGGCAAAGCAATCTAGCCGATATTGCCAGAAGCTTTCCCGCATCCTATTACCCCCCGTTAGCCTATCAATTATCTTTACGCTAATATCCTTCAGAAACCCCCGGTGGCCTTCTTCAGTGAAATGTCTGAAGAATTCCGCCTGGGGTACTGAGGCCCCCGAATTAAACTTACGACTGCACGCCTTGTAATTGTTAAACCTAAGCCTAAAAGGCGTGCATTCGACTTCGGCAGCTCTTAACTCTGCGCTTTCTTGTGATCGTTCTCCTGCCACCTTTGTCATTACCGCTACTTTAACACTTTTTCAATGCGTATTGTAATAGGTAAGATCCCGCCTAGGCTATTGTTTTAAATTTCGTAATCTATATGTATGCTCTGTTGGATTTGGAAAAGTTATTACTGATGAAGGCTTACGCCGAAACGTTTACCAGAAGTGTTTTTCTTTGAGTGTCTATACTATTTTTAAAGCATCTTTTAGAATGAGCTTTTGAGAATATATATATGTATATATATATATATAAATATTCAACAGCTAGCGAGCAACCAGGATTTCTCCTTTTTCGGTGCAAACGGAAACATTATTTTAAAATTCTCAGGAAAATCGAGAAAATTAAAACGCGCCACAGTCGGGAATCGAACCACGGATCTCCTGCTTTCCGGGCAAGCGCCTTAACCTTTAGGCTACCGTGGCACGTCTTAATTTTCTCGATTTTAGCACCTTATGGGTTGCTTTCGGCTTTCGCCTTTTTCAAGCAGCGTATTTTATAAATATTCAACAGCTAGCGAGCAACCAGGATTTCTCCTTTTTCGGTGCAAACGGAAACATTATTTTAAAATTCTCAGGAAAATCGAGAAAATTAAAACGCGCCACAGCCGGGAATCGAACCACGGATCTCCTGCTTTACGGGCAAGCGCCTTAACCTTTAGGCTACCGTGGCACGTCTTAATTTTCTCGATTTTAGCACCTTATGGGTTGCTTTCGGCTTTCGCCTTTTTCAAGCAGCGTATTTTATAAATATTCAACAGCTAGCGAGCAACCAGGATTTCTCCTTTTTCGGTGCAAACGGAAACATTATTTTAAAATTCTCAGGAAAATCGAGAAATATAGCAAAATTAGCATCAGCAAAATTTAATATCTATGACGTCATTGACATTTATGACGTCATTGATCTAATGAATAAATGTAAGATGTGAAAAATTGTTGTCTTTTTGGCTTCAACTCATTTATTTGATTACTTCTGAGTCCATATTTAGTAGATAAAGGACAAGACTTAGAAATAACTGCAAAGAAAATCTGCTCATGGAACAAAAAGCCAATTAAAAGCTAATTGTGCTAAAAATAGAAACTGAAAATATCTAAAAAGTATGTATTTTAAATCTGCAACATGTTTCCTACAACTTGAGACAAATTTGGAGAAAATTGGATTACAGATGAATTAAATAGAATTTTTCTTGTTAAAGGTAATGTGTCCATGTAAGTACAGCAGCTCTGCGGGGGGACATGCCATTTTCACGTGAAATTTTATGTGATCACTCAAGCAGTTACAAATTTGCGACAGCGAGTTTAAATACAAACAGACTCCTCACTTACTTGCGGTTGCTTTTCCAGAACTGAACTACGTCAGGAAGCCTCGTTATGAAATTTGACTATAAATTTGCATGTGATCAGTTAAGTTCTACCAATCACAGCGCGCTACTGGACGTTTCTTCGTCAGCGTCTTGTCAGCATATTTTGACAATGTGTATACACAGCTGTACTTACATGGACACATTACCTTTAAAAAGGTAAAAAATTGCCAATTTTCCTTTGTTTTTTGGTTGCCTAGCAACGAAATAAGTGACTAATCAATTGTCATTGTTACATTTCAATAGCTAATTGTGTAAAGAACAATAGGAGTAAGCCTTATTGTTATATCTCTAGTGGTTTCGGAGAAAAAGAGGGGGGGCGAAAAACGCCCCCCCCAGCACAAAGTGAATAAGAAATCGCCCAGTACTAATAGGGTTAAGCCTGCATTTGCACAGGGCAGAAAAATCTAAAAATAGCCCATTGAAATTGATGGCCCACACGTGTTGCTAATAATCGATAGCTAAGGAAACAATGCTGTGTTTGGACATTTTCTTTGTTCTAGGTATTTATAGAGCAGCATATTTACCATTTTTGAGAACTGCTTAATTTGCATCACATTGCAAAAATCATTCATGCTGATTTCGTTTTCCATGTCGAAAGCTTTTGTTGGTTCCAAATTTCAGAAAGGAGTACACAGTGATATGTTACTATTAACTGAGGATAAGTGATTCCAAAACTGAGGAGATGAATTTAAAATAATCAAGCAGTGAGCTGCAGATTAGGAGAAATACTTTCGAAAAAACGCTCAGTAAGTAGTTTTGATGATTTTTCAATATTTAGGACTCACTGGATGCATTCCAGATCATGCTAATAGCAATGACCGCCGCTACATGATAATGAGCAGCGTTTTCTGTCCTTTACAATGTGACGCCATGTTTGGTGGAAGCTAGCAGAACAACTCAACCATTCCTGCATTGTGCAAGCACATCCTTAGGAAAAGTTGTCATTATTAAAATTTGAGCTAGTCTCAATACTTGACCATATGTGACTAATATTTGATTCCGTAATTTCTGTAGCTTTAAAATCTTTTATTATCATTACTTGAATATTCATAGATAGAAACCTTTGACATTTCTTATTGCATAAATACCTTTTTCATTGTCGCAATGTCTTTTCATTCGAATTTTTCTTCGATATGAAGGCTATGATTGATGACGGCAAAGATTTTACTACCCTTTCAGGACGTAGGTATAGCGGAGAGTTTTCAAGAAAGATAGGCCTTAGAGCCTTTACACGAGAGATGCAATAGGGTTGAAAATGTCGCCCGGGTTGAGTTTTGCTGGGTACTGCAAATTTGGCTAGAGTGTACATGAGATTTTCAACCAGGGGCGAGTTTCCACTCTCAAGTATCGCAATCGCTGTTGCTGTTCTTGTCTTGATTTTGTTGTGCACCTAACTCAACAAGATGAAGTCGAAACACGCATTAAGCTTTGCACTGCAAATAGATTTTATGCTTCAGCATCAAGCTTTAACCCTATTGTACCCGGGGGGCAAAAAATGCCCCCCACACAAGCTTTTGATGATAAAACAAAGAGTAAAAAAGAAAGAGAGCTGAAACATCCTTGACTTTTCCTATTTTTTAATTGGAAATTAAATTTTAGGTTTTTCATTGTTATAATTTAAGTCACGTGACCAGCAGATATCCATATTTCGAGAGTGGTCACAAAAGAAATCACAAAAACAATCATAACTTCTTTGTTTTAACTTTGATTAAGATGTGTTTGGTACCAAACGATTGCCCTTAAAAAGTACTTTCATTTGATATATACATTATCTATATTTGCTGACATCAGCAAATTATAGGTTCTATGACGTAATTCAAATTGATGACGTCATATTTCTAATGAAGAAGGATAAAATTTCTCAATTTTGATATAAATCGATTGGCAGTGATATTTCCTTCACTTTTAAGTAGTCTATTCAGGTTACAAACCTTATTTCCTGTAATTATTATCACTCGTTGCTTCTATAGTACGGAAGCTTATAGCGACATGGTCCTATTGTCTGGTTGCCTGGCAACAAACCACGTGACCAATTAGCACCAGATTCTATATTTAGACTTTAAATAGATGTTATTACCATTGTATGATGTTACAATGGCATACTAATTATGGTTTTGGAGATAATTGGGGGGGGGGGCATTTCCCCCCTGGCAGTGGTCTGACCCAAAGAGCCCGGGTACAATTACCCTGGGTACCAGACTCTCCCAAGAAAGAAAATTTTCTTTCTTGGGAGAGTCTGGTACCCAGGGTAGGGTACAATAGGGTTAAAGCAGGAGATTTTACGTGCCGTAGAGGAGGAAAATCTTGCATTAAAAGGATACAACGAGCATCGCAAAAGATTCTTCAAAACAAGGGTGCACCAAAACAAGCAAAAACCATGATTTTCAATCCCAGAGTTCCTCTCAGCTCCTTGTTTAATCACTGCGAATTCTTCAAGACTCAACTCAACTCGGGATGGCAACAATTTGCGTTTATATGCAATTCTTCACCCGAAATTTCCACCCGGGTTGAAAAAGCGAGTTTAACTCATCCCAGGCCAAAATTTTCTCACGTAAACGATTTCACGAATAACAAAGGCCGAGATGAACTCAACCCGGGGTGAAACTCAACCCGGGTTGATTTTACTCATGTAAATAACCTCTAAGAATCTTAATTTGTGCTTTTTATGGAAATCTGATGTCTTTTTTCCAAAGCAATAGTGAATTGGTCACAAAAAACATATAAACTGCTAACTTTTCATTGTGAAGGAGCCATAAATCCAACTTTCACTTTTTCAAATTTTTAAATTAATGAGATTTCAACTTAGAGTTTAGCATCAAGTTTGAGCATATCTGACAATTGGTTGCTGATTTGTTGAGAAAGAAAGTCGAAATCTGTGGTTGTTTCAAGGTCAGAGAATCTTATCTCCGTACTTAACCTTGTAACTTGAACTTTAGTATCAAGTGAACCAGCGGCGTAGGCAGCGGCTAGAAATTGAGGGGATCTTGGGCTAAGCCCAAGAAACGTTTTGCTTGACCAAGCCTCGCAAGCTCTCTGAAAACATAGGCAACGCCCATTTAGTTAAATGTACATGCAAGGAAGTGAACATGGGAGATCACTTTACAGAGTACAGGGCAAAATTGCTTGACTTGGCTCACCGCTCCTGAGAGACCAATTTTATTGCATCTTTGTACTCTCGAGTACCGAATAATCGCCCCCCCCCGCTTATTAATTTTTCAAAAATTTTCCAACCCCCCCGCTCTTATTCCAACCCCCCCTTTTATTAATTTTTGGAAAAATGAAATGGTAGTTAACAAATTTTCTGAATAAACGCAAGAAAAAGTCTCAATAAGTGCATTCAACAGAACCAGAGTTCATAAGTAACTGTATCAGTAACATCACTGTTCACATGAATATACAAAAGATACGTGTTTACCTAAGAAAACGACTATTTTCTATTTCTCCAAGCACCCCCCCCGATTATTCCAACCCCCCCGATTATTGCCATATCGAACCATTTCCAACCCCCCCGATTATTCCCACCCCCCCGTTTATTCGGTACTCAAGAGTACGAATCTCAGGAACCATCTTTTCATTTCATTTCATTTCAAATCAATACTTAAAGTTGGTATTTATAGTAGTATTAAGCTAACACAGATTCAAACCAACTATTTACAAACATAATTTATACAAAGTAGAAAAAGTAATATTTATGATCAGCGACATGTTTTACATGTCTTTGATCCTCTTTTTAAAACGCAACAGTGTTGGTAATTGTTTGATACTGTCACCAAGAGTGTCACATAGGAAACTACCTCTTTGGAAAATTGGGGTTCCGAAGCTCCCATCCCTCGTGTCCCTCGTGTCTCCAATACAAAAATGGACCTTACCTTACAGCTGTGTCAGGAGACACATTTCGGAGTAATTGATGAGCACACAACTTAAAGGGTTTGTGCAAGGCTAAAAGCCTGCATTTGCACAGAGTAAAAAAATCTGAAAATAGCCCATTGAAATCGATGGCCCACACGTGTTGTTAATAATCGATAGCAAAAGAAACAATGCTATGTTTGCGAATATTCTTATGTTCTATTTATAAAGAAGCCTATTTACCATTGGACATTCCCTTTAAGAATATTTACCAAGCAGCCTGCCGATTGCAATATAGCTGGTATAAAACGACACTATCACTTTTGAGAAACAAAATAACTCCTGAACGCATCCTGTGGCCTACAGTACTTGTGTGTCACATCAGCATCTCTAGAAGTGCAACATTCCCGGTTATCACAAAAGAAAATTCTGCACTATCACTTTCACATTTAAACATCAGATAACAGGGCTAGGTATGATTTTTAATCAAGTTTTTGACTTAAACATCATGGAGAAAAATGAATCCATTGGTTGCAAGGAAGCGAGTAAGTTTTAATTTCTTGCTCCATAAATCAGCAACTACTAATCAGATTTACTGAAACTTGGTCCCAACCTTTAAGTTTAAGTATCTTCTATCAATTGCTTTAAAAACAAATGATTAGCATTATGGCTGCTGCAAAGCAGCCACTCAAACAGTGCATATGTTTTTGGGACATTCATTAAATTAGATTGCAGGAAACTAAATTGTAGAGGGGTATTTATAAAACGAAGACCTATGACCGATGATAAAAAATGAAAACGAAGGGGCTAGGATTCATACTTCAACACAAAATAGATTTTCAACGTCCTGTGCGATTTAGATTTTTCTCTATCAAGTAGTTGGATGAAAAAACTTAATTCAAAGGGTTAGATTGAATTATAAATGCATTTGGTCTTCGTCTTGCATAATGATGACTTTCAATATTTGAGGGGAGAATGGGGACTACGGCGACGAGGGGAATTTTCAATAGAGGCAATTTCACAGCCACTGAAAAGTGTTGTGCCCACTGCCCACTGCTCATCAGCTATCGTGTTAATGTCTTGCTATTACGTTCAATCTAAGTGAAGGTTCTTATTGCTGCAGCACCTCACTGTTCTTAGCACGAAAGGCCTCTTATTGGACCCGAAAGTAAATGTTCAGATTTCTTAAACGTTATTTTGTAAACCTACGCTGCACTTGTGCCAATTGCTAAATCATGCTCGGTAATGTAGTAAGGATGTGAGAATATCTCCTAATGTAAGAATATCAAACATAAGAATATCCCTTCAACATAATGTCTGAATATCTCCTCTCAAAGCGCTTTAGGCATAAATTTATTCAGTGAATACTTTGTTCATTCCTGTCAGTCTGTTGCACGTTGTTACAGCAAAAAAGACTGTGAAAGATAGGTAACTCAAAAGATACGCACCTTCCCACAGTTCTTCATTTGTAAAATTGAAAGAACTGGAAAGTTCTGTGCATCACCAACAGGTTTATTTTATGGCTGGCACAGCAAAATGAAGTCAGTGAAAGTAATCTATCAAACTGTTTACATACAAGCAAAGACAAAACAAAGATGCTACGCTGCCTGATTTTACTGTGGTTTTCTAGCCAGGCCCTAATTAGCTCACCAATGGATTATTTCATCAAAATTTAAAAAATTGTTCATTGGCCAGTCTTTCTATTTTCTTGCTCTTTCAATTCACACCAAAGGAAGACTGCATAAAAGCTAGCTCAGGCCTGGCATTGCTGATGTTCATATGCTGATAGGCAGTTGAGGTGAATCACAGTCATTTTGGGTGTGCAATGTAGCAAGAAAATATTGTTGCTTTCTGCGCAAAGTTAAGAACATGAAACTACTCTTACAAACAGAAGGGGCTATCAAAATCAAACAATCAAGCTGCTCAATAACAGACAGTACAAAACTGTCCACTTATAATTTTGATGGGTGCATGGCAACGAGAAGGGGGGTCCTCCTTTCTCTTGTAGAGCCTGTTATTGTACATTCAAGGTGGATTTCAGATATTGTTTGAAAGCTCTCTGCAGGAGCTAGGAATGTTGAAGGGCGAGCGAAGCAAGCGCTCTTGTACACGAATGTTTCTCTTGTACAAAAACTGCTTGTAAGAAACTCAACTCTCAGATCATCAAAAATGCCCAAACTCCAGTGTAGGGAAATATGACTTAAAAGTTATTCATTTTGTTCAAGGAAAGACTTTGCACGTTTATTTATTTTTGCTTGTTCTGTGTATCATAGTACTGCAAAGGGACTGGAGCAATTTTTAAGAATGGTGGGCTTATGTAAAAGTGCCTGAAATTGTAGGGGGTGGGGGACACTGCCACCAAATTTTGAGGGGCAATTAACTCCAAAAAATCCACTACACCCTTGGCAAAAATCCTTTTGTTTCCAAGAAAGTTCCATCAAACATCGGTAAGAGCATTCTGTTTTGAAAAAATCTAGCACGCTTTTGGAATGAGTGAAATGCCCTTCAACAATCCTATGAGATTGGAAAATGTTTTGCTCAAAAGTCAGAAATCCTTAGGCAGGATCGAAACTGCAATGAAAAGTTGAGTCACCTATGAGAAGAAAAGAGCTCTTGAAAACAGCAAACAGAAAGCGAGCTAAATTTCTTTCAAATTTGAGAAGAAGGCGATTCGGCAGGTTAGCATTTTTCCGAGTAATGTTGGAGGGTGGAAAGGAAAGGTGTTCTACTCCAAATCTGACAATTCCAAGAAACTTAAAGTCCTGGCCCAACAAATTCCTTTTCGTATGGAAAATAACTGCATTGAGATAGTGGAAATTAGCACATGTACTGGCTAATAAAACAAGGCATGTATAGATATCTCTTGCCTTAATTCACACCAAAGGCGTACCCTGCAAGCAGTGGCTATCACCATTTCATAGATATTTGAAACGAATCTATGTATTTTCTTATCACCAGACACCAAATCTGTTCTAAACTGCATAAAGGGAAAAACCAGCCACTCCCTTTTGGAATTCCAGAGTACAACGCTGGTTTCGAGACAGATGTATCTATCTATAGCAGATTTAGAGCATCAATAATCAGCAGTTAAGAGCCATTGTCACCCAGGGTCCCTTGCAGGCATGCTGCAATGTCAGACTATTTGAAAATCAAATTTGGCTGAAGCCGAAATAGGCATCCACTATGCAATATGGACACATGAGAAAGTCATAGGAAGATGGACTCATGAGAAAGTCATCAAAGTAAAATTCTTGTCATCAGTTCAACTACTACAGTGGAGACCGAAATTTGTGCACTTGGCTAAATTTGATTTTCAAACTTTCTGAAGATACGGCCTGTACACAGAGGACTCTAGGTGACAATGGCTCCTTAAAAAGACATAACAGCATAGAGCAATCAAGGGATGTCTCCGTTGTGAGAAAAATTGCAGGGACCAACTTTAATGGTCAGTGGCGCCACGAGGATTTTTTATAGGCAGGACGAAACAGGATGGAGTCTGTGGCTTACTTTGGCTATAAATGCGAACAACGCCCATTTTATAGATTGATATAAAGAAAAATGAGTATGTTAAATAACGCGATTAATGTACCACGATTAGAGAATGACTTCCAACCGGCGAACGAGCGAACGTGGAAAGACCTTTTGGCGACAGCTCTTTTGAAACTTCATATTTAAATTCTAGTTAAAAGCTAAAACATCTAAAAAATTGTTAGTTATTTTTTCATAGTCTCATAAGCGCTAGAAATATACGTAAATTAAACTTTGCAAAGATTTCATGATCGCAGAATGACTAAAAAATTGCCTAAAATACTGATCAAGTCATAAAGGACTCCTCGCACAGATCAATCAATTGAATGCGATTGTTCATGGGTGAGAGCTATGCACTGCACATTGATTGCGATGGGACTGACACCCACCGAGCTTGATGTCGTATAACTCTTGAGAGACGTGAAACGCCCATTGCGTATAGTTCTGCGTAAATGTTTTAGGCCCTTATGCAGCCACTTTGGAATCATAAAATTTTATAAAGTTGAATTCACCGATACATCTAGTAAGACAGCGAGAAAATTACAAAATACTTCAGTCTTTCAGCTTTTTACTGGTATTTGAATCATTCAAATCTGTGAAGTACTCTTGGTGCTACGAACTTTTTAAAGTGGGAAATCTTTATGGCTCATCCATAATATATATCCTATAAAACTGCTCTTCAGAAGCAATCGAATGGTGCATGTTTGAGATCAATCAGACAAACGAGACACAATCTATGGAGGTTTTAAGAATTTTCTTTGTTGACCACTTTCAAAATATGGTATTACTGTGGTCACTCGATCAGAGTTAGAGCAATGAAATGTTAAAGCTTTATTGCTAATCAAATTTGACTAAAAGTCACAAAGTTTGGTGGTTATATTACTGGCCGTTTTAGTATAATGTAGAACAGTGTGGTAGGGGGTGAAAAATTCCCCCCCCCCAGTACAAATAGTGCTAACAAAATTTTACCTAGGGGAGGCAAAGGGGACTGGTATAGTTAGAGTGTTAGGGAGAAGAAGAACTGGTATAACAAACATCCATTTTGTGCTGTCCAATTTTCATTGTCACTACTTAGAGACGTTATTTGACGACATTGAAAGGGTTTACTTGCTCGTCTTACATTTTCAGCATGACCCCTAATTAACCCCTTAGCTCCCCGACGAACCCCTTTTTATTAGAATAATTATATTTTTAGCATTTAATTAAAGAATTATAGCCTCTGTCTCCAAGGATGCAACAACACAATCATTTCTTATGAATTTACTCGTTTCTTAATAATCACAGAATTTTTAGCCTAAACCCTCCGATATCTTGGCAGTACCTTAAAGGCATTGAGTCCGTATAAATAGCACTCTCATGACCAATATCAATTTCTTTTCAATCATGAAACAAAAGTTGTCATTTAATCCCTATTGAAATTAAACCAAAGAAATTCCCCAGGATAATGCAAGGATTAAGAAGTCTTTGGTCTCCACTGCTAATGACTTTAGCACTATTGTGCGATAACAAAGGGCCGTCAGCGGTTTGTCAGCAAAAATTCAGGACAGCGTTAACGCTCAACTATTTATATGGACTCAATTCCTTTAATGTTGTACCAAGGACTATTTAGTTGTGAATGCTAATGAATGACATGAAAAAATTGTCACATGTGACAATGGAGTAGGAATTTTTCACAACCCATAGGAAAATGGAGCCAACTATTCTTGAAAACCCGTGCAAAATGATAGTATTTTAGTTGCAGAAAGAATATAACACTTGAAAATTGAGGCAAAATTTTAGAATCTCGCACAAAACTAAACCCTAATCCTTGTTTTAGCTTTTCCGAAAATGAAGAACTTCTGTGATTTTTAAATTTTGAATAAAGATAGCAGAAATGTAGCAAAGACATCAGCCTAAAATTTGCAATCTTAATGAAGCATGAAGTGCTGCATGTGCTGAACCTCAAATATTTAAGTTTGCATTGCTTTTAGTAACTCAATTGGCCTAAATTACCAAAGGTGGGAATGCAGATTTTTCATCATTGGTATAGCCTGCTCAATGACTGTACTACTGTTGCAAAGGACTCCTCCGTGACAGTAGTCAAGTCTGCGCGCAGGCTATCATTGATAATAAACTTGACTTTTTTCCTAAAATCCCGGGGGGGGGGGGTACATGACTTGCGGATGGACGGGGGTCTGCCGCCCGGTTTTCAGAAAGGTACCCTCTTCTAATTACCGAAAGTTGCCGTCATACCCACTTTTATGATGAATTTAGGCGGAAAACCACCCATTTTTTGCTATTTTCGCCAATTTAGGAAAAAGGGACCCTTGTTTAGAGAATTTGGGGCCCAAAAACCCACCCATATGGGCGGCACATACCCGTACCCTCAACATGTTATGTACCCCCCCCCCCCCGGGCCTAAAATAAGCATCTAACCTCAATTTTTGAGGTTCAGCACATTCCACATACTCAGTATCTTGTAGAGTTTCATTGGAATCCAAGCTGTCTACCAAAAGTTATCTTTGTCCAAACCCACACGACTTTTCGTACCTTCAAACTAATTAATCATGTGCATAAATTAATTGTTCAGAAATCTTTTTCAAATATCATCATTTTGTCATGAGATCTTTCATATAATCATACAACTTTGATATTTAGGTTTTTCACCAGACTAGCACCTAGTCATTGATCTGTTTAAAGTAATTGAAACACTTTAGGTAATTGTCCCAGATACAAACTACCCCTAACACTAATTTGACAATTTAAAGCACCAGATACGTGGAAATTTAACCTCGGTGAAAAGCTGCAATATATGCTTTAAAGGCTTTATGCAGCCAAATTTTCGACTTTGATTTTTTACCATATTCATAATATTCAAACTTTACTGATTTCATTGATGCCAAATTTTACTCAATGTCATTGCGGAAAGGGTGCGAAATTCCGTTTTGAAAATTGGTTCTCAACGCGACATTAGGCCTTCGCGCGTGACGTCACAATTATGACCACAAACACGACGCGCAGTTCTTGCCAATGAAAACCAACGCACATGGAGCTCGCGAGGATTGCTTCACGATGTCAGATCCCGGGGGGTGCACTTGACCGGATTTTAGTCGGGGACGTGCCATCGAGGTTTCAAAAACATACCAGTTCCTTATACCAATATTTTTAAAAAAGTATACCCGACCTTATACTAATTTTTCGAAAAAGTATATCCTACCTTATATTTCTTACCAAAACGTTGAAAATCGGTACCGTTCCTTATACCAAAAGTCCAAACGTGTGAAAATTGATACCGTTCTTTATACCAATATCTGGAAAATCGATACCCTTCCCGATGGCACGTCCCCGCACCCAAAATATATGTAGTGCACCCCCCGGGTGTCAGATGCCGATGGCAGTGAGTTTCAGATGTCTTCTGATGACAAGCTAGACTCAGAAGATGAGGCTAGATCCAACAGCAACCATGGAGTTGTCCAACTGGGAGCTAAAGCTATGAAGCTATACCAAGACCATTGGCAATAAGTCGGCTTATAGGCCAAGAATGACAGAAGTTGGCGACGGCAGGGCAGAAGTTGAGAATCCAGACCCCGGGGGGGTACATAACATGTTGAGGGTACGGATATGTGCCGCCCATATGGGTGCGTTTTTGGGCCCCAAATTCTCTAAACAAGGGTCCCTTTTTCGGCAGATTTTCTATAAACAAGGGTGGGTTATCCAGAAATTGGCGAAATGTAGCAAAAAATGGGTGGTTTTCCGCCAAAATTCATCATAAAAGTGGGTATGGCGGCAACTTTCGATAATTAGAAGAGGGTACCTTTCTTAAAACCGGACGGCAAACCCCCGTCCATCCGCAAGTCATGTACCCCGCCGGGATCCAGACAGCATACCCATTGCCACCCTCGAGTCCAGATATGTGATAAGATACTTTCTTCTGAGTTCTGCAGAGCATGAATTTTCCCCTTTACACCTGCAATTTCGGTATTTGGATCCGAGGGGCATCTCACTCCAAAAAATATCGTACACCTTTGGCGAAAATCCTTTTGTTTTCAAGAAAAATCCATCAAAAATCCGCATGAATCCTTTTGTTCTGAAAAAATCTCGTACGCTTTTCCACTAAGTGAATTGCCCCATCGTTTGGATCAGTGAAGTGAGTTTCACACCATGCTTTCCCCACCAACGATAAAGGTCAAGTCAAACTATTCAACTCTCCTGATCCTGCACTAAACAAACCGAGGGGCATTTCACTCCCGAAAATCTCGTACACCTTTGGCAAAAATCCTTTTGTTCTCAAGAAAAATCCATCAAAAATCCGTATAAATCCTTTTGTTCTGAAAAAATCTCGTACGTTTTTTCCAATGAGTGAAGTGCCCCTCGAAACAAACTGCAGTGGCTTATTTTGTGAAAATTCACGCAAACCTTGAATATGTATCAACAAGCTTAGAAAGGAAGGAATGCGGCCGTGACCTAGAACAACTCTTACCTTTGTCTGTTCAACGCTCAATCAAAGATGCACTTCCTTCTCTTCTGCAAATGTAGCATCTAGGGTAGGGTGGAAGTAATCTGGGTCCAAGAGCAAATTTGGGTCTTTTTCCTTTCTTCGTTAAAACAGTCGTAAGTTAGGAATATGATTCATACGGTAGGATACGGTAGCTCATCAAACGATGAAATCAATTCTTTCATTCAGGAGCTGTATCCGTGGTGTCGAAGAACCATTGGATAATTTCCAGTGCTTCAATTTTGAGACTTTCCCCGGCATGATCTCCATGATTTTTAATAATGATTTGACATCGTAGTAAAGCCTTCCAATCACGCCACTGCTACGATTTATTTTTTTTAACAAGTCATTACGGATCTCAAGTTCAATCATTTGGAAAGGTGTCAAAGTTTTTTCATGATTCTTGCGATTCAATAGATTTTATTTCGATAATTTTACAAGGTGGGAGCCATTTGGGTCCACTGGGGCTTTGTTTAACGAGTCGGGCTGTGTAAGAATTGATATTCATTTCATTGCTCTCACATCAAAACAAAAAATGAAGAAGATGTTGAAACTGAATGAATAAATCGAAAACAGTGTTTGCAGGTACACTTCCGAGCACAATAAACGCAAGGATTTGCTTCTCTTAACTTCCACTTGAGGTAAAAACTTTGTTTACATTTACATGTTGTCAAGAATCGGGCCCAAGATTTTCTCGAACATACCCAAACTTCCCGCCGATAGTTTGCAATGAAGACAGTAAAAATTGCAAAACATTGTTCAAACTCTAGATTAGAGAACGGGAATAAGTTCCCGAGAACGACCGGTGATTCAATGCATGTAAAACGAAAAAAAGATCGTCAACATTTACTACGAATCAGTAAAGGTATTTTGTTTATTTAGAAAGATGCCCTTTTAGGCTGAATGCTCGATGGTGACGAAAAAATCTAACCCACTAAATATATGTAAAGATTGAAAATGTAGCATCTAGGGTAGGGTGGAAGTAATCTGGAAGTAATCGTAGAAGTAAACGTTTAACGGAAACGGCTATCTTCAAACAAGATGATGTGCCATGGGCACAGTTGCAGCACCTTCATACGCAGTAATTTACATGGGTGAATTCGAAGAAAAATACATTTACCCTGAAGTAACTAACGATTGTCTGTATTACGGCCGACTACGGCAGATACATAGACGATATCTTGATGATCTACAAAGGTGACGAACAAAGATTCAAGGCCTTTGCCGAAAGGCTGAACACCAAGCACCCACCCATAAAATTTGACTACGAAATATCAAAGACATCAATTCCTTTCCTTGACACCCGCATATACATCGACGAAAATAGACAACTACAAACAACCCTCTTCACCAAACCAACCGATACACACAACTACCTCCACTACAAATCAGCTCACCCCAGGCACTTAAAGAACAGTCTACCATATTCACAAGCACTTAGACTTCGAAGAATATGCACTTAAGATAGTGAATTAAAGAGTCACTGCAAACAAATGGAAGCAAATTTTATACGCCGTGGATATCACACAGAAATACTCCACGAGCAGATTCACAAAGCCATCACAACGCCGAGAGAAACTACACTACAAAAAACTCTGAAAGAAAGAGCAAAAAGAATCCCCCTAGTGACTACTTTCAACTCCACTCTTCCCCAAATTGGTAAGATCTTAAGAGAAAGATGGGATATCTTAAATGTAAAACCAAAATTAAGGGCACTCTTCCCAGAACCCCCAATTATCGCATTCCGTCGATGCAAGAACCTCCGGGAGATCATCGGTAGCAACAACATCACTGATAACAAAGTTTTCAGAAAGAAAGCGAGAAACCAAATAGCTAAGTATTGCTCACCTTGTAACACCAGAAGAAGCCTTTGCTGTAATAATGTCATCGAAACTAATTCATTTGTATCCACCAGAAAAACATACAAGATCTTTCATAAATCAAACTGTAGGAGCATGAATGTCATTTACCTCCTTGAATGCGTTCGCTGTAACATACAATATGTCGGTAAATCTGAATGGCCTTTCAACTATAGATTAAACAACTATCGCTCTAGGATAAAATCAACTCAATACGACAAGCTCCTTACTCAATACGACAAGCTCCTTCCCGTAGAGAAACACTTTAAACAGCAAAACCATATCTTTGCAAGGGACGCAAGGTTTACAATAATCGAACGAATTGAGAAAGAAGACGTCGAAAATATGACAAAATTATTGGAAACCCGCGAAGATAACTGAATTATGCGACTGCAGACTCTTACACCAAAAGGTCTAAATAACAAACTTAACCACCCAGACAAACATTAGCAAAAATTCCTCAAAAAACCAATGGATAGGCCATTTTGTTTCCGTTCGCTCATTTATTCAATACTTTGTTTCCCTGTGGCCTATCAATTTCTACACATAAAACGTAACTTTAAAATTTAATCAAGGATTCATGTGACGCCATATTTTGCATCACGTGACCCCAACTAAGCATCACATGACCCCTTTTAAATCAAGTGACCGCTAAAAGGCTATAAAAGGGGAATACCATCCCGTAAATATTCATTCTCCTGACGATGACCATAGAGACGAAACGCGTAGAGAATTGCAGAAGAATAAAAGAAGAACTCCAAGTCGTCTTATTTTTGTGTTCATCTGTATGTAAAGATTGAATGTTTTCATTCGGGAATGTGTGGACGGATACATCTTTTATAAATTGTGTATTCTTGCAGCTTTCTCCATTTGGTGCTCCAGCGACAAATGACCTCCCACGCGAAGTTTTTCCCATACTTTTTGAAGCAGTGGCCATTGCTTGCACAGTGTCTCCAATGCGCGCTGTATCGTCTGTCGTAATTGTGACGTCACATTTGTCAGTTCAATGTCGCGTTGAAATAGCGAAATCACTCAACTTTGACACACAATTTTTTCAACTTAAACTCATAATTTCCATCTCAAACTTTCACAAAGTTTTTATGACACTATGAACCATCTAAAATCATCAAAAATCGAGGACCAAAATTTGGCTGCATAAGGCCTTTAAGCGAATGTTCAGACTTTTTGAACGTCAAATTGATTTCAATATTGAAATGGGTTGGATCGGATCAAGTAACGGCAACCTAAAACTTCTGGCAAACAAGGATATCTTTCTGTCGATGGAAGACCGTGCGTCACAACAATGGCATTAAAATGCCTTCTCTGGATAGGGTCAAAGTTCAAGGATTTTGTGAACGCCGAAGTGACTTCAATGTTGAAATGTGTTGGATCAAGTAACGGCAAACTAAATCTTCTGACAAACAAGGATGTCTTTCTATCGATGGGAGTCCGTGCGTCACAACAATGGTATTAAAAATCCTTCTTTTGATAGCATCAAAGCTCATAGATTTTGTGAACATCTAAATTAATTCAATGTTGAAATGTGTCTGATCAAGTAACAGGAACTAAAAAGTTCTGACAAACAAGGATGTTCTTCGTGGTACTTCAACTGGCCTGTGAACCGCAAATTTGCTTCTGTTGAGTTCTGAAGATGGAATTATTTGCACTTACATTTGATTTTTTCTCACTCTGTGGATAGTAGTTACACCCTCTGGCAGTTATACAAAGTGGCGTGGTCAGAGCCTTAAAACTCTCTCTACTGTTCTCTCGTGTTGAAACAGCACGTTGATATGTTTGCAACATTTTAGCTATCAATCTAACAAGCCTTTGTTTCTCAATCCCATCGTAAAAATTACCAGTTGGAAATTTCACGATTTTGCAACAGTTTTCATTAAAGCACCGCAGGATAATGTTTGCATTCTTCATTTTGTCTTTAAATATGCTCCTCGCCATCCAAAGTCCTTCTCCCTAAAACTGGCTACCTAGGGTTACTGTTACTGTTTAGCAGACAATAGTGTTGCCAGATGTCTTCAAACAGTTTACTTTTTCCAAAAAGAAATTTTTTGTTCTCTTATTATGGTCTTCAAAACATTATCTTATTAAAAAAATTAACTTAGATTACCAAATAGCCTAGATAGAGTTTACTCTCCGACAATTTTATATTGCTTGAAGTCTAACTTGGTTTAAAATCAAACGGTAAACAACTTTGATCGAGAGGATCCAAGCTATTTATGGCAAAAATAGAAGAATAGCATGCAATAAACATATCCTACATTTATATCCTACCTCTCACTTTAATTGTGAAAGAGTCACTCTAATCAACGCAAGCGAGAATGATTTGCAAAACTGCTAGCTTTTAGGAACATGATGCTACAAAAAACGATATGTCACTCTCATTCACTAAAGTCTCTTGACAAGGAACAGGAACAGAAGTCGGATGTATTTGCCAAGCCAATACAGGAAAGAAAGGTTAGCCACCTTTTCAGAACAACGTGATCTATATCCCTCTGTTATGAGCCAATAGGGGAAAGAAGGGTTAATCAGTTCTTTGAAACAATGTGATTTATGTCCCTCAGTTATAGGGTTTGCAGCTATAAACATATCAAATGTTCTTGAGATCCATTTTTAAATTGAATCGCCTGTACCTGTCCTCTGCAGCAGTCATATTCAACACCATTTTTTCATTCTCTGCAAGATTAACAAACTAATGCCAAAAATTTGATATGTAAAGGGTGTCACAAATAGATTTTTCAACGTTTGATTAGATAAACATTTTGCTAATATCGACAAAATGAGACAGTTGGACGGGAGGTGGACTCCATGTGGAGTCGATAATAAGGAATGAATACGAACTCCATGGTAAGATAACTTCGATCGTAGCAAAGCATCCGATACGACAAACAATTATTTCCTTCATTGCACGGAAACCCAATCAAAATTTCAATAGATGTAAGAGCATCTTGAACGCAGAAACACCTTTTAGAAATCACAAAATGATTAAGGGTTTAAAATGAGTTTTTAATGTAATGACTCAAAAATTTAAACAATAACTTTCAACACAGCTCTTTCAATGTATAGTTCTCAAGGAGTAAAACAGAACGTGATTTGTGTCTGCAACAGCATACGACTCAAAACTTTAAGGACAAGTTTTTCTTGAGTGGTAGAAAACTGCCATTTTTTACTATCTAAACTAAATGTGAGATCTGAAGTCGTAGTTCTTCTTTCTTTCAAGTGTCAGTGGGACTACTGTTCAAATAAGAATACATTGAATTTCTAGGTCCCTTTCTCCCCATAATTCTGTGACGCTTTGTTTTAAAGCTATCAACTGGGAGTAGTAGGTGAACCACTGAATCCTTGGATTACTATTACTGTTACGGTTCGTACTATTACACTCAGTGTTAAACTGGTAGTTTTGACCTTTAGATCTGGTTACGACCAGTAACATCAGGTCTAAGGGTTCTTCTCATTAGTTGTCCTCTTTCTTAGCGGCCTTTTAGGTTCGTTTCAATCTTTCAAACCGATCTGAAAACTCGGGTCGACCTGAAATTCTAATGTAAGCAGAATGTTTTAGATCGGGGCGAAATGAAAGTTGTGAATGTAACTGCGGAAGTGATATTGCACGATATGGAGCCAGTCTTATTGTTTGGTCACTTGTTTTACCCCTTCTGTGGAGTACAGCAGTGTCCCGCATATACAAAACACAAGTTTAAGAAACACCAGCCCTGATTTTCAAAATAATAACCCCCCCCCCCCTTGATAAGAAACAGGCTCAGGTCTGAAAGCGCGTGTTTCTTATTTAAAGATCACTGCCATAAGAATGGTTTATATTTTCCGCTTTCTAATTGAATCAAAATTCAAGATCAAATCAAGAGTTTTACATACAAATGAAGCAAAAAGTAACTTCAAGGAATAATTGTAGCTTTTCTTAGCAGTGAAATATTACAAAAGAAATCAAAATAGTGTGTTTGCATCACCATCATGGAGCTTGTGTCTGAGTAGTTCATTGAGAGTGCATGATTTTTCTTATAAGACTTTTAAAACTTCTCCTAGAATTTTAATCTCTAGTCCAGGCAACTAAGATGCTCGTAGACTGCTCATTTCTAACTGAAAACTGCTCTTCGAAGTCTTCAGAGTAAACGAAGGGGACTGCCTGTGAGCGAAATCCTAAAATGACTCATACCTCACAAAGTACTCTAAAATCACATTCTCGCCTACACTCTTATCTTGTTCAATCTGTTAAAATACATATTTTGCCAAAGTCTCGCCCAGGCTCATTAGGTTTTGTTCCTCTAAGAGCTCAATTTTGTGATTGTCGACTTTCAAACCGGAGGATTCCATGCCAGTCAAAAAAAAAACATGTCCTTAAACAAAAGATGATACAAAAGGTTATCATATCTTCCCTTGGATTTAATGGCAAGAAAAAGAAATTGATGTCATCATAAAGAAGCCCTTCCTTTTCTGGGTTGACTAATAGAGGTGAACTAAAGTTCTGAGGAACACTGATATCTTTGTCTTTCATGACAGCACTATTTACATCATTCGGCAATCCCAAATCTGTCAGTTACTGCGCAGCGACGAACCTTAAAATCAGGTTATCAGTCTGTAAAATCCTACGTTCTGCGCATGCTTCAAAGACTCAAGTTTTTATTGGCCAGGACTTACACGATTTCTGATTGTTTTGAACAATGCAGGCTGAGGTTCATCTCCCCAACAAGAGGCGGATCCCTAGAATAGTTTGTTTAAGCTCTGTTTGATGTATGTCGAAGGCCACGGGAAGCTTAGTTTTGTATCATATGGGAATAAAATCGTAACAATTTGGAAATCCTATATTACATAGTTTTCATTGTTAAAGGCAAGGTCCGGTGTTGGTATGATCGTTGATACGATAATAGATTGTTCTCGTGTGAATAGTATGTAGTATACTTCTATGACTCTTATCTTTATTTTCTTTGCGAAGTCATGCATTTCAGTCTGCAAAATGAAAATGAGTGAAATGACGTCATAGCCCACAAGGTCATAGCCCTCAACCCAGGGACTAGCTATTTTGGCAAAAAACTGGCAGCAGTCAAGACTAATTTGAGATTTCGGTAGGGTTTTCCGAAAAGCCTTCGCATTTCATGCTTTCAGTGCTAGGCGAATACCAAGCGATGGACACGAAACAAATGATTCAAAAGTTCATAGCAAAGTGACAGTTGACTCTGGCCACTACGTGTTATTCAAAATTGTCTTTCCTATAGTCGTTAAAGTTGGAATAGCTTGGTTTTGGAAAGAGCACTCCAGAAAATGTTGCCATCACGAAAATGGCATTCAAAGACGGTTTTGTACTTGACTTGAACGTTTGGCCTAATAACGAATTTACAGCTGTTACGAATCTCAAAGTGTAAAACAAGAGGAAGGACTTACGTCTGCAGTTGGTAAGTTTCTTTCGTAGCTTTAATCATGCTAACCCCGGACTTGCCTTTTGACCCTATCAAGCCTAGGGGTGGGCTGAATCAGCCCCCTTAGCGACTTTTCGTCTAATTAGCGACGTAGATTTTTACCAAGTGCACTTTCAACGCTGAAGATTTCCGACTTTTAGTTTTTATCCTTGCAACGATCTAAAATCAATTTTGTAAAAAAATCAATTTTATTCCAGGGGGTAAACGCGATCCTTTTTCGAGAGATGTATGTGTAAAATTTTGAATAGTTCCTAATAAAATCTACAGCTAATGTGATCAAATGATGAAAAGAAGAGAATGAATGCTACTTTTGATGCTCTATCCAACAAATTGACTATCTTTTAATTTGAGTGCATGGTTTTGCGGATTTTGGCTCTACGCATGAGCACATTTTTTGCATTCCTGTGTGATGACGTCATCATTTTTTATTAATTTTTCTTCACAGAGCAAATAATATTTAGACATAGAATACAATGAAATGAACTGATGTCTTTAATGCTTTTCATTTTTTTACAATTAAAGATTGAAAATTTTTAGTGCTGAACCCTATTGACTTGAAAATGGAACAATGTGGCGTCATGGGAAGTTCACGTGACATATCTAAAAATAGATTTAATTTTTTGGTTCACCATGTGATGTTCTATATACATGAAGAAATTCAAGGCTCTAGGTTGTCGAAAGCAGAAATAAATTAGGGGGGCCTAATCAGCCCCCAGGCTTTCTAGATCATCGAATACCCTAGGCCTTATAGGGTTAAAGAAGTTCCAGGATTGCTCCCTTTTTCTTCCTTCTTCTGTTCAGTGTGTTTTCTGGTAAATTTTGTATCGCAAAAATCAACTTCAGAAATTGGTTCCTTTACTGCATATAATTTTCAGATTTCATTATCAAAAAATTGAAAGATATATCTCAGCTCACTGGAATGAAAGTACATAGCCTTTAAGAGGCAGCATACCTCTTACAAGAATTCCAAGCTCTGCTTCTATGTTATCCTTCACAAAATCAGCTGCAAGAACCAGACCAAATCCTTTGCAGAAAGCTGCGATGTTTGGGCCAACCTCATCAATGGTCATATTTCGTAGTGGGAATGTTTTGATGTTGACAACAGAGAATTGTGATTTGGGAAATTGTCCGCCAGACTTAAAAGAGATTAAAATAATCATCATGTGTCGAAAGTAGTTTAAACTACGTTTAATTATAGAAAGCCCTTGGTTAATTGTTGCCAATGATGCCTTCTAAAGATAATCTGAAAGAATACATAAAAAAAAAGATATTTGAATTTTCTAGAAATTCGAAAGCGAAATTCGTTTCACAGTGAGTGAGCAAGCAGCAATTTTCCTGCTGCACACTATCAAGTCTTTACCATGTAGAACTGCCATTAAGATGACACGAGGAAGCGACTTCGCCAGCAAAGAACAACATGCTAATTTGAAAAAGAGGACAAGGAAAACGTAACATAGCATATTGTAAGTAAGTAAGTGTAGTAAGTAAGTAAGTAAGTAAGTGTAGTAAGTAAGTAAGTAAGTAAGTAAGTAAGTAAGTAAAAATTTGCCATATAAAAAAGGACTAAAAGATCATAAAACATAAAAACACTAAAGGACGAATAATGAATCTAATTACAAATGCACATTATAATAAAAATTTAAAAGGCAAAATACACATTAAAAACATCCCCAGTTTAAAAATGGCAGGGATGGCATTAAAAGGTCAATACAACGTTGTTTCCATAATGGTCCCCCCAGAGGAGGTGTCTATGTAAGAAAAGTTTACACAAACGAATAGAAAAAAAATGTTTATTGTTGAAAAGTTGGCAGTAATGCTGCATTTTTTACATCGTTGACGGATAAATTCTGTTAAAGCTTTTAGAAATTTAATAATATATATAAGGACTATTTTCTCAATTCTGAAGATCATTTAAGAATTTATCCTTGATCTTATGCTTGAAGCTGTTGACATCATTAGAAGACCTTAGGCCCGACTGCAGACTATTCCAAATTTTGGGTCCTATATAGGAGAGACCATTTTGCCCTGTGTTTTGGACTATTATCCCAAGACACAGATGTGACAAGTATCAATTGACTTACAACTAGCTTGCTGATGCTCTGAATTTTCTTGAAAAAGTTGCTGGCTTTGATACTGTATAAGTATACATCCACCAGACATTAAAGGGAATAGACATAGGTATATCTCATAATTGCTATAAATAGGCCAGAGAAACGCCCACAAATCCATTGTTTCTTTAGCTACACAATGAAACCGGATGCGTCTAAGCTGTCGAGTACAATAGATTATATTTTTGACCTGGCCCGGGCCAGCTTTTAACCATGTCGATTCCCTTTAATCAATACTTTTAGACACTTCATTCTCACGGTGGGTTAAATCATTCGGGAAAGTTTTCATAAAAAGATAGCATTCTTACTACTTTCAAGCCTTCTTTCATTTCCTTTGGATTGGGAACCTCTGGACTCAAATTTGAAATGTAGCAAACTCTCTCTCTGAAGAATTTCTTCGCTGAAAATCTCTGTAGAAATAGAAAGGAAGATTCTCAGTGATAAAATCTCAAAGAGAATCATTTTTCATGAATCACATAACAGTAAATCTTATATTCTACTATGACTCTGTAACAACACTACAAAGACGAGACCATGAGGAGCGACGGACATAACTATTCCATTGGCAACTATAAAAGCCACGTGAAGTTGCAGGGCATGTGCAGGGTTGGTATGATTTTGATGATAAAATACGAGACAATACTGCTATTAATCTTGTATCATACTTTCCGCACTATTTTTCGCCTTTTCCATGTGAAATTACACATTCAAATTAGCTATTTAAGAGAACTGACGTCATATCGCGCACCGAAAACGAGGCTTTCCCATTGTTCTCTCGCCCCTTAATCGTTGCTAGCCTCTTAATCGTGTGCTCAAACCGTTGGCTGTTCGGATACTATTATTGTGCTGTCTGAACTATGAAAGAATAATGATTCAGTACTCACAATGTCAAGCAATACTTGTATTCCGTTACAATTTCGTGTTTTGGTTAGGCCCAAGCTTCGAAGGCATTTCGTTAGGGTAAATTTGGGATTTGGGAGGCGGAATGTTGTTGCAGTTTAGTTGGGATTCAGAATTTGAAGCTCAGACCTAACCAAAACCTGATGTTGTTGTGGAATAGAAACATTGCTTGGCTTGGTGACTATTTAATCATTATTGTTTCAAGGTTAGTTCAGAGTTTATTTAGTCAAGGTTAGAACTATGCTCATAGTTGAACCGACCAGTTTCGTGAATATAACGTAACGTCGATTCGCATATATTTCAGTTTTAACTCATAAAAAGTCATGATCACCATGTAATACAAGCCGTTTCACTGCATATTTAAAAAATTGGCGATTTGTACCGGGCGAGCCAAAACAGAGTTCTCACATTTGAAAATTCCTGGCATTGAGAGCACTCCACAGATTTGAATGACTCAAATTTGAATTGAAAGCAAAAGGATTGAAGTATTTTTATGATTTTTCTTGCTGTCTTACCAGCACTAGAAGTATCGATAAATTTAACTTTACAAAATATCATGGTTTGAAAAAGACTGAAAATGACCAAAAACATTGATCAAATTGTATGGACTCTCCTTACACAGGACAATACTCACTGGACATTTCGCCTCTCTAAATGGTTATAACACATCAGTTTTTAAACAGATACTAAAAATGTTCAGTCCCTTGTCAATAAATGTGCAGTGGATACCTCTCACACATGAACAAATGCATTTTCTTTATTGATCTGTGCGAGGAGTCCCTTTTGATTTGATCGATGTTTTAGGCCATTTTTAGGCCATTTTGCAAGAAAGAAATTTTTGTAAGGGTAAATTTACTGATACTTCTAGTGCTAGTAAGACAATGAAAAAAAATCACAAAAATGTTTGATCTTTTGGCTTTCAAGTAACGCTTAAATCATTCAAATCTAAGAAGTACTGTTGGTGCTACGAATTTTCAAATATGGGAACTATGTTGTGGCTCACCCAGTATAGATGGTCGCAATAGTTCGACATTTCCAGAGAGAATATCACAACACTGAGCATCAGAAGAGGGACAGAGCAACAAAAAGTGCTCTGTATCCTCGATATCATCGCTTGTCGAGTTATGGTATCCCTAAAATTATGCTTAAATTTGCGGCAATTTATGAATATGGTTGAAGTTATTCGTGCTAAGATTCTACCCTCAGATATAAGCATTTCCTGTTGAAACAAATCAGTTACCCAAAAAGGTGGTTCTGCATTTGTCTCGGCTTTTTGTCTACGCTAGGATGCTTTTCATTAAAGCCATATAATGCCTTTAAAACAGAAGGCACATACTATTGAGGAATCAACAAAATAAAGGCAGAAAAATGAAATGACAGATGGAAGCTATTGAAAACCTTGCTCGAAGTTGCTATATAATAATGAGAAAAAAAGAGTACCAGGAAAAAACAGTTGAAAGAATTGCTACACTTTGATTAAATTATATCTGAAAACTTTTGGAGAAAATAAGTCATTTAAAGCTGAATAGTTTTTTGGACACTTCTTTTTCAAGCCACTTTAACCGAATGAAATAACATTTGACTTACATAGGAGAAGTCATTAAGGAGACCAAGTGCATCCCTTGTCTCATGTGCCGGAACATACATTTCCTCAATGTTTTTATCTTCATCGACTCTCACGCTTTCTTTGTAATCGTTGCCATTTTCTGCGAAACGTAGTGTGAAGTCAGTTGCAGTCTGTAAAAACAAGATTTACAAGTTACATATTTTCCCAATTTATCTCGAATCTCTTTTTGATCAATAAATTAGCATTTTCTGGAACGATGTGCTTTCTCCATCCAAAAACCAATTATATTATCATTCTGTAACTTTTTCTGAACTTAGAGTTCCATTCGACATGCATGTTGAATTACAACAAATCCGTTCGTCGGAATTTTACAGAAAATTAACTCTTTCATTCAGGGCCAAGTTTCTTGCAAATGCTACGTCCTATAGAAATAAAATCTTTGTATGCCACTGGAAATTTATTTTTCTTTCTTTTGAGCTAAATTCTTGTATATTCGTTAATGTTGTTATGAAACCATAAAGGAGGCGCTGGCTTACTATGAATTTTCTAATTATTTTGGTTAGGCCATTCGATCTCCACTTCGACTGTTCAACGTTTTCGGGGCTCTCTGCTACCTTGTCATCCAATATTTTTCTATTTCATCTCATTATATTCATAGTTGCATGCAAAAATCACTATTCCCATGAAATTGAAAAGGCTCTTACATGAACAGGAACATAACAAAACATTTAACAATCATTCAGTGATAAAGTTATGAAAATGGAAATAGAAAACATTGCGATTATACAAAGCAGCTATAAATCTAATCAGCAACTAAGTTACAAACTACAATCAGTTCTCAAGGCAACAAGAAGAAGGACTATCTAAGAAACAGAAGAAATGTATCGTTTCGTCAAATTTTACGGAAGTTGATATGATTCATTAGGAGAATATTTTGCTTGCAGAAATGGAAGGTCATAGGAAAAAGAAGCCTTTTAAGCCACGTAAAAATAATCTGCCTTTCTCAAGATGTAAAAACGTGCTTGCAATTGTAGTTTTTGAGCCAATGAACAAGCAACTGACCAGGCTTCATTTTGGTTAGGCCAGTCATTCTCCACTCCAATCTTTTATGCTCTCTCGCGGCTCAGGGATGTTCTCTCAACCTGCCATTTATGTATTTATGATCCTTTACCTCACAGCTGAACATAAGATATGAAAATCCAAAATTGTGGAAGTCATAGTGTTATACTTCGGAAAATTCAGTCCTGTTCATTCCTGTGGCAAGAAATTTCTCTTTCCGAAGTGGCTAGTCGACCTGTCTGATGTTGGAAAAGTTGTGCCATATGAGGATGAACTAATACCATATATGGGGTTAGCCAGAAATGTTAATGTCTTGTTCAAAAATACTTGAAACCCGACCTTTTAGGATGTTTGAATAAATACAAGTTTTCTGCAAATAACATTTCAGATCAATTGTCTAAAAGTTCTGCTCAGGTTGGCTGACACAAGTTATCTTTTCTTTTGCAAAAATCAGGCCAAAATTCGAGAAAAAATAATGCGCCAATAGAAAAACCCTATTACTATCAAGGCGAGGCTACGAAAGTCGAATGATGAGTCTTCGAGCGGGCCTCTGCTGATATTTAACAGTAAAAAACCTGAAACTGTCGAGTGTCCTGAAAAAGGTAACAGACTTGATCAGGGCCAGCTATAAGAATTGAAGTCAAATTGATCCCTCATAAGTTTGAGGTACTCTTTGATAACTAACTCCAAGATCAATGCCCTGTTTGTTGATATTGGTACATGGGAGTTGCAATGTTAATCTTGAAAGCCCAAATTTGCCTCATCTCCACCTCTAAACCAGAGCTTTTGGGTTTTGGCCTAAGCTGTTAAGGCATGTGTTGCGGAATTTTCTTGATCACAACATAGCTAAAGCAGAAACCTCGTCCTCAGGAACACATTGTAATATACGTACGAAACTGAACTTTATAATTAAATTGAATGACATGTGCCTTACAGAAGTTATTCATCAGCAAAATAATTAATTTGGGCTTTAAACACATGGCCTGTCTTGCAATATTCATAGCTTGAATGAAATGCTTTTGCATCATCTCTCAAAACCGTTACGAAACAAGCAATTTATCAATGTCCAAGGAGCATAAAGATGCTTACTCGTGCTTTTCTTGGTGTACTTTTGTAAATGCACCTTGACTGAAGAATGATATTCCTTGGTTACTATATTGATTATTCTTAGGTCAGTCTTCAGTTTTTAAAAGGTATTCAAATGAGTAACCAAAGGACGGATCCATTTTCTAAAAAGTCATTGACCAAAGAGATTATCTTGACAAGCGCATTTGCAGTGTAGGCAAAGCGCCAAAGCTATGACTTAGAAGTGATGGCAAGTTTGGACTTTCAGGATTAATATTCCAACTTCCATTACCATCAAATAAGGTATTAGTCTTCAAGTAAGCTAAAGAAGAGCACGTCATAACTTATCAGAGATCGATTCGAATTACATTCTTATCGCTAACCCCGATCAAATCCGCCCATATCTTTTTTGGGAGAACTTAAATTCGTCATTTCGCCTTAAGATTAGTTCTGTTTTAGGTTCTTACTTGTTCAAATTTCTTTGGGACTTCATAATTTCAGAAGGACCTTGAATGAGCAACTGAAAGCTTATAATTACGGGGTGTCCAAGTCAGACCCAAGGCACTTTTCAAGTTGGGTCTACCATCAATTTTTGGGTCTAGGGTAAATTTTTTTCGGGTCTGTTACTATTTAGGTTCTTTCATTTTGGGTCTACAGATAGACCAAGATAGTCCTGAGTTTTAACAAACCCAATATTACAAATCGATGAAGTAAACTGAATGCAGGGACGCACATTAGGGGGGTGTGGGGGGGCTGAGACACCCCCAATATTTTCAGAGTCGGTCCAAAAATTTTCTCATAACGAAAAGTCGGTCCACGACAAAGCTTGGATAGTTCGAATCCAGGTTGGTCCGACTTCTGAATGTTTTAGGCAAAGGTCGGTCCATGACGACAGTTAGAAATTTTACAAGAAATGATCGACACAGTGATCGTGAGAGTCGTTCTATGCCAAAGAAGAGAATGGCATCTTAAAGAATTTTCCAAGACCCAAATCGTCGTGGAAGCACCCAAATCTAAATTAGTTCAAGCAATTACTGGATTGTGAGGGCTCTAAGACAAAGCAACGGGTAATTTTTGCCATAACTTAACCTGACACGGGAAGTTTGATTACACAAACTCAGTACTGCAAAGCAAGATATCGAATGTTTCATAATCTATGCCCTGGGTACCAGAGGTTCCCAGGGCTCTGGTATCCAGGGTACATAATCTTTTACATAATTTTGAGGCTCTGGTACCCAGGGCACATAATCCATAGCAGACCAAGTGTCTACTAAACTGATTGAGCTAGCCACTACATCATTGGATTCCATTCACTGTGATTACGAATCAAAGATTGCCAAACCAAGATATTTTAAAGATTAAATTTCGCAAAATACAATAGCTACCACCTGCCTCAAAAAAGCCCTCCTGTCTGAAAGATCATCCAAATCCAATCACACCGCCGATCTTTATGTTTCTTTATGACCTTAAAAAATGACAACGAATGAGCAACTTTTGGGCAACTTTTTGAAAAATTGGCAACTTTTTGAGCAACTTTTCAGGAAATTTTGAGCAACTTTTCGAGAAATTTCTAGCAACTTGTGGACAGGGCTAGCCATAAGATCGGCGCAAAGCTTTTGCAAATACTCAAAGCTTCCAGTCTGGTACTAGGGTGTCGGTAGTGGCAGGGTCACTGAGAGGGGAGCAGTGTACGATTTGTTTCAAGGGCCTCAGGGTCTAGAGGGCCTCGTATTTGAAGACGTTTTGACATTTCGACTGCAGGAAATTTTCTAAAATGCATTTTAGGTCATTCTAAGCTAATCTAGAGAGCTGGATCGCAATGCTTTTCTGCTCGCTTAGCTCGCAGTTTCGTTCCACATTTTGCCCTGTTTTGTTCCTCCAAAGCTTTTCGGCGGCCCTTGCGTCGGTGGTGGTAATTGAATGGCGTTGGGAATCGGACACTACTGAATGAATCCCAAAAAGGAAATCAAAAATTGGTTATCCATCAAATGTTATCCATCAAAGGTTGTTCAACTAAACGCTAGTATTGTAGATACTAAAAATCACGAGAGAATGCCTTGCTAAAGGCAAAACATGCTAAAACCAGTCGCCGTCGTTGCGCTTGGCGGCGAAGAAGTTATTGTACAGAAGATCACGCCATAACAAAACGTCATAACAAAAGCTGCTATGCGAGCCATTGCTTTTCAATTTAAGAGTTAAAGATTAAAGCTATATGATGCACAAAATAGCCAGTAAAATAAAGCAATAGAAAGGCACTTTTTTGCATATGCTGCATTGTGAACTTACAGTCCGAAAACCACCGCCTGGCCTGGCAGGAAAAACGTCCACTGCAAAGCAAAACAGGCGAAGTTGAATCAAAAAACTTTGAGACAATATGTCAGAGACTGCTCTTTTCACTCTGAAAGCGAATTTAGCTTTGTTTGCGATTAATTTTTCTTGGGAAAGTTTGTTTCTCTGAGCCAAAGAGAGTTGCATTTACTTGAAATTTATCCTGAAGTTGCCAGATTATGAAAAAAACCTGTTGCAAAATGGCAAAAATTCTTTCTTAGGACCGGCCAACATGGGATCAGGAATGGTGTTCAAAGCCAAAGTAGAGGGCGTGTTTCCAAAACTTTTCCCTGGGGACTTTGCCCCCAGACCCCCTCATTTTAGCAGCCCTCAGTTAATCCACACTGCTTTTATCAAACTTCCTAGTGAGTATGAACAACCAAAACGCTCAGTCGGTCCAAAAAATCTTAGTCGGTCCAACACATGCTGACACCCCCCCAAACAAAATTTGTATGTGCGCCCCTGACTGAATGTCGTTCTTAAAATGCCTGAAATGTAACTGAAAATGCCCTGAATTTAGGAACACATTTAAGCCAAAGAATCTACATAGGGTAGTCGGAAACGAAATTCATAGAAGAGGAGTTGAAACTCGATGAGAGCGCAGGAAGGAAAACTGCATTATTTGGAACTGCATATGGCCGCGTTCACATTGCACAATCTTTTGTAAGCGCGTAAGCGCTCGTGCAGAAATCCGCCATACTGATCCCTTAGAGTGTTCAGACTGCAAAATATTTGCGTGCGGAAAGAAGCTTGCTGTACTTACACGCGCGTGCAAGTCAGTGGCGTAGTGGAGGTACACGGGGCCCTTAGTGAAGAAAGGGGACTGGGGTCTCTTGTACCTATGTCTAGACGTAATTTGATGGTTGGGGCCCCCTTGGAGCCCCTAATCAGTGGGGGCTCTTAGTAGTACGCCCTAAAGGTAACCACCGTCGGCTACGCCACTGGTGCAAGTGAAATCTATTGTAAGCTCTTCATTTCACAAGTAAAAAGTGACCTGCTGTATGGGATCCAAGGGAAATATCAATCTGGACAGGAAAACGCAAACAAAAGCGCGTTTACGCAAGCAAAAGCATGCACGCGAAAGCAAGCTTTTAATGTGAACACAGCCTAATATCAAAAGTGATAGTAGATTCCTCACATCTAACTTGGATCATCACAAAATCAATTATGCCCACTGAAGGTCACCAATGAATACTGCTAAGAAAATCTACGTTAGTCTATTTTGATATTTTGAGTCTACAAATATTATTTAAAATGTTGGGTCTGTCACAAAACTGCCTTCAATATTCTGGGTCTACGACAAACTCTAAAATGTTGGTCTGGGTCTACGCAAATTACTTTTGGGTCTATGTAATTTAGTTCTGACTTGGAGACCCCGTTATGATTATAACTGAAGATAATTATATGACAAGCTGCTGGGATTTGACTGTGTTCATAGAGGATCTATCGCTTAGGAGGTTTAGGACACTGAAAGCATGTAATTACAGATTTTATATCAAGTTTTCTACGAAAATGCAGAATCTAACTAGTATCAATGTAGAAATTTACCACAGTAGTTGATACAACAAGAAGAAATGACAGGGCCAAGTGAATTCTCTTCGCATCCTACAACAATAAAACATTTAATGAAATTCAAATATCATGGCGAATTTGAGAAAGCGTAAATGCTTGATTAATTGGCTCTCAGCTCATCCAATATGTATGTATGTATGTATGTATGTATGTATCATTTGCCACATAAAACACACATACAAGCTACTATAATAAATATAAAAAATAGATACAATACAATACTTTAGGTTAAAAACGTAAAAAGGAAAACACCCCTAACTTACAGTGGCAGGGATAGCATTAAAGGGTCAAGTTGACCTTATTTCCATAATGGTCCCCTTAGAGGTGCTGGTATAACAGAGAAAAGATAAAAAATAATAACATTGATAAATAAATAAATAAATGAATAAATAAATAACGAAAACAGGAAAGTACTGTAGTTGTTATCAGCATATAACACGGTTTGTGCGACAAAAACATGGTTGGGAGAGATGAGGAAGGGTCTTAGTAGAAGACGTATATGTCATCTTCCTCTTTTTGTATTGTTTGGAAAAAATTTTCTTTGATCTTATGTTTGAATGTGTTTGGATTATCAGCTGATTTTAAGTCAGATGGAAGACTATTCCATATTTTCGGCCCGAGGTAAGATAAGCATTTTTTTGTCCAGCAGTACTTTTGCGAAGTGGAAATTCTAATTTAAACTTGGATCTTCGCGTTATTCGCCCTAGGTTGGCTGGTTGGAATATTTCGGCACTGTAAGCTGGGGCAGTTCCATTAAAAAACTTCATTATATTAACACAAACACATTGATCCATCCTATTCTTTGTGGGGAGCCAATTTATAGCCTTAAATTCTGTGGCACCAATATGGGCTGTATTTTTAAAATTCAGGTAAAAGCGAATGCATTTGTTTTGAGCAGCTTGGATTTTTTTGGACAGCCTCTTATTCAACATTGGGTACCACGAGGTGCATGCGTAATCAAAATGGGGTTGAATAAGGGCATTCAAAAGCAACCTTCGAAGGGAGCCATCTGGGAAGTTCTGTTTTCTGTACAAAAATTTTAGCTTGCAATTTCTTTTCCCAAGCATCCTAGTTGCCATTGACTCCCCAGAGAGATTTTCATCCAGAATACATCCCAGATATGTGACCGTTGAATGTTGTTTGATCAATATGTCACCTCTCCTGATATCTAGCTTTTTAAGATTCTTGCAATTTTTATGCCCAAAGAGAATGCACTTAGTTTTGTCTTCTCCAAAATGAATACTCAGCCTGTTTTCTAAGAACCAATCACAGAGTGTGTTAAAATTTCTATTCAGATTAATTTCTATTTGCTCGATGCTTTTGTCTCTAAATATTAAGCAAGAATCATCTGCGTACAAAAGCAGGTCACAGTCAACTGCCCGTGCCATGTCATTCACGTAAAGAAGAAATATGAGGGGACCAAGAATTGACCCCTGAGGAACCCCGCATGACAGATTTCCATGATTTGAATATTCCTTTCCTATGTTGACAGTAAACGATCGGTCCTGAAGGTAAGATTTAACCCTATTAGTACTGGGCGATTTTTTCTCACTTTGTACTGGGGGGGGGGCGTTTTTCGCCCCCCCCTCTTTTTCTCCGAAACCACTAGAGATATAACAATAAGACTTACTACTATTGTTCTTTAGACAATTAGCTATTGAAATGTAACAATGACAATTAATGAGTCACGTGTTTCGTTGCTAGGCAACAAAAAACAAAGGAAAATTGGCAATTTTTTACCTTTTTGACAAGAAAAATTCTATTTAATTTATCTGTAATCCAATTTTCTCCAAATTTGTCTCAAATTGTAGGAAACATGTTGCAGATTTAAAACATATACTTTTAAAATATTTTCAGTTTCTATTTTTAGCACAATTAGCTTCTAATTAGCTTTTTGTTCCATGTACAGATTTTCTTTGCAGTTATTTCTAAGTCTTGTCCTTTTATCTACTAAATATGGACTCAGAAGTAATCCAATAAATAAGTTAAAGCAAAAAAGACAACAATTTTTCATATCCTACATTTATTCATTAGAGAAATGACGTCATAAATGTCAATGACGTCATAGATATTAAATTTTGCTGATATCAGCAAATATGAAATACATATATATCAAATGAAACTACTCATTAAATGCAATCGAATGGTTATGTTTGAGATCAATCGGACAAACGAGACAAAATCTATTGAGGTTTTAAGAATTTTTTTGTTGACTACTCTCCAAATATGGTATCGCTGTGTTCACGTGATCATAGTTAGAACAATGAAATGTTAAAAATTTAATTGCCAATTAAATTTGACTAAAAGTCACCAAGTTTGGTGGTTGAAGTATAGGCCGTTTTCGTGCAATGTAGAAAAGTGTGTTAGGGGGGGGCGAAAAACGCCCCCCCCGCAGTACTAATAGGGTTAAACCATAATATGGTAGAATTACTAAAGCCAAGGCAAGCCATTTTATCAAGGAAAATTTCGTGGTCAATTGTATCAAGTGCCTTTTGAAGGTCAATTAAGATCATGCCTGTAAACATTTTGGCTTCAAATCCTTTAAGGATCTTATCATTCAAGTAGGATAGGCAGGTGTCTGTTGAGTGATGAGCGCGAAATCCAGATTGGTATCTATATAATATTTTCTTTTCGTCTAAGTACTTTTGTACTTCTTGATTATGGATGGTTTTTTCAATAATTTTTGAGAGTTGTGGGAGCAAAGAAATTGGTCGATAGCTTTTGGGATCATCTTTCGATCCTTTTTTAAAAGTGGTTTTAGTTTTGCCAGCCTGCGTGCAGACTTTACTTGCCATTGTGAATGAGAGCCAAGGCGGAACTTGTAAAGTCTGCGAATTAGCGTCCATAATTGAGTTCTGACACCTTGCGTAATAATTCTCGCCTTTTGTCCAGGTATTGTCTTTCAGCCAATCAGCATCTGGTTTGAGATTCTAAGGACCCAATCAAAAGTTGACAGAATCGTCTAGGGTTTCGCGACCCTTTGTGCTCATTGTTTGAGAGACAAAACAACAAACCGTTATCGTGACGTGAAGATCGAGGAACGTGCCGCGGTAAACAAGTTCGCTGACAAAGTTTGCCCAGTTTGTCTGTCTTCGGGACTTGATAACTTGGAATGAAACTATGTTTTGAAAGGAATTATAAACAGATAAGCATGTTCTCACGGTTACGGAAGTCTACAACGATCGAGAGGCAATTCTTCGAAAGTTTCTCCGGGGATAGAAAGTATACTCGACGCGTTTACTTCAGGCTTAGGCCTGTGTTCGTCAGCGTCTCAGCGTCAGATGTGCAATGATGTGTCGCTAGTACCCTTAGCAAGTGGGGTTTTTGAATTACTGGTGACTTTTATATCCTTATTGCCTCTGCAGTTTGTAAATTGTACGCACTGAAGTTGTGTTGGTGGAAATCTCTTCACATGACGGGATTATTTCTTCCGTTTGCGGAGTCAATTTATTGCGCAAGATTGAGCTCCTCTTCGCAGGAGGGACCTGTCGTTCAGAACTCAATTATGGACGCGAATTCGCAGACTTTACAAGTTCCGCCTTGGCTCTCATTCACAATGGCAAGTAAAGTCTGCACGCAGGCTATAGTTTTGCTTGTTTGCAGCCGTCAGGAAATTTTGATTGTAGGATTGAGAGATTACACAACTCGGTTGCCGGTTCGGCTAGGGCAGATGCACCGTCTTTGAGGAATTTCCCTGCAATGTTATCCAAACCTGTCGCTTTTGAGGGGTTTATCTCTTCTAAGAGTTTGAGGACATTGTCAGTGGATGTGGGAAGCAGTGAAAATGGTCCAGTAAGGTTCAAGTGCTGATAATACTTTCGCATACTGTCTAGTCTATGTGGGGATGGGTTAAGTTTCTTTACTAAATCTGAGGCTAGATTTGAAAAATGCAATGCAGAGTGAAAAGTTGAGTGAAAAGTCCAATGCATCTTTGGTTGTTATTCAATTGGTATTGGTATAAGGTAAGAACGTCCCTGCTATTTATAGAAATTGAATTCCAAACCTTAAGAGCTGAATAAGAGAATCCTTTCTTACGTATTCCAGATCGCATTCCAGATCGCATTCCAGAGACTTTCTTGCCTGAGTCTGTTCGTGATCACATAGGCCATGATTGCGTAAGTCAAAACGTGACAAATGATTTAAAATGAAGGAAACAATTTGACCATTCTATTGTTGTCTTGGACCTATCAGTGATTAAAGTGGCTTTTTCTTGAAAGAATTAAGGGTACTATTTTGTTGATTTGAGAGGTTACCCTGGATAACGTAACGTTTGCATATCGTATGCGACACTCTGAATACCACAGTATGCATTGCTCGACTGAGATTTTGAGGGGATGTTCTAAACTTTGTATACACGGAAAGACCTACATGAAGTTCCCTTTGATAGTTTTGAATTGCTCTTCCCAGTCAATCCCACATTAAGTACGAGTATTATTTCTTGCAAAAAAACGTTTACAAGAAAAAACCCTTAAACCGCCGAACAATTAACGAACTCCAGTTCTGGGAAAACATAGCGTAAGAAACTATCTTATGTAAATTACAAATCATTCATACCATGACTTGCCAACTTTCAGTTGAGACTTGAGCGACTTTGGCCAAAAGGTTTCTAAAAGATTGAATGCGATGAATCAGTTTTATATATTCTGAGTACAATTCCCGGGGGTATTGGGGGTACATAACATGTTCGGGTATGTGCCGCCCACATGGGTGGACTTTTGGGCCAAAATTCCCTAACAAAGGGTCCCTTTTCGGCGGATTTTCCGTAAATATGGATGGGTTATCCAGGAGTGGGCGAAAAATAGCCAAAACTTGGTCGTTTTCCGCCAAATTACATCATAAAAGTGGGTATGACAGCACGTTTTGGTAGTTAGAAGAGGGCACCTTTCTGAGAACCGGGCGGCAGACCCCCGTCCATCCGCAAGTCATGTGCCCCCCGGGGTACAATTAAGTCTCTGGAAGCAAATTTTTGGCTAACAATGAGAACCACAGAAAGGTGTGCTGAATGAAGTAAATAGTGCTGTCATGAAAGACATCCGTTTTTCTCAGAATCTTACTGTTCCTCAGGCAACTCACTCAGGGAGGGCTTCTGTATGTTTATCGAATTTTTCCTAAATGTTCAACATCTATTCAGTAAATCAAAGTCCTCTGGAAGAAAATTATTGGCTAGCAATGAGAACTTCAATCAATAATAATAATAATGATAATAATAATAATAATAATAATAATAATAATAATAATAATAATAATAATAATAATAATACTGAAGAAGATTTTAATCGAATCGTATGTCGGCAACAGTTGTGTTTTTATAATTTTATTTCTGTTTGTTCAAGAGGATGGTTTAGTTTATTATAATAATAATAATAATAATAATAATAATAATAATAATGATGATAATAATAATAATAATAATAATAATAATAATAATAATAATAATAATAATAATAATAATAATAATAATAATAATAATAATAATAATAATAATTCGTCCTGGGTAATGACATAAAACTGCATCCGGTTGTGGAGTTTCGACGTGGGAGAATGAGGTTACCCTTTGCTGCAACTACCTCCAGGTCACCCTTGAGCAAGGTGTAGTACCTGTCAGCTCTCCCCGAGACCTTGAAGTACCGGGTTGGCGTTCGGCGGGGGCTAGTCTGTTTCATGGGTAGGAGGGACTCTTTAGCCTTGGTTGGTAGCCCTCCTAGAGATGGTGTCTCGATAAAAACACCAGTGGTTGTGCCACCTTATCACCACTACCCTCGTTTTGAGTGTAATGAAATGTCAAGAAATAAGAGGATACAGAAAAAGAATGGTTGGTATCTGGAATGAGATAGGTTTGTTCCAAGTTACTGAGGCACAACTAACCAGCCAAGCAAGATGTATACGAGAAAGAGGTTGGCTATCTGATGTAGAAATCGAGGAAATTAAGAGGAGGATTGCGGAAACCGGCCAAGAGAATAACGGAATTGCAAGGGATATAGGACGACATGTGGAAGCAGAGACTGGAGGAGTGCAAGACAATGGAAACTTTGTTGAAGATACAATGGGAGACAGTGGTATAGGAGGAAGATGGCATGTTGAACTTACAGATGAAATTACAGAAGGTCAGCAAGTAATTGTAGACATGCTGAAGACGAAAATGGAAAACCCAACAGAACTTGAAGAAGTTAACTTGAGAACAGCTGATAGAAATAAAACAAGGGAGAAAACTATGCTCGTCAATGAAGTCATAGACAGAATACGAGTGGAAAACATTAGCGATGCAAATCTTTTGGTACTAGCAGGAGCAAATGTTGTAGCTGACTTGTTGGGAATTAAGAAAAGAAAAGGAACTAACCAACAACCATGGTGGAAAAGAAGAATGCAAGCCAAAGTTCAGAGTCTGAGGAAGGATCTCAGCAAATTAGAGGAATGGAAGAATAACAACCTTCGGAGTGAGAGAAAGAAGGAATTGCTAGAAAGACAATATCATGTAAAGAACAAGGGAATTAATGCAGTGGTGGAGGAGTTGAAACAACGAATAAAATCAAAGACAGCAAAAATAAGAAAATACGAAGAGAGAAGTAACCAATTCATGCAGAATAGGCTTTTCCAAACTAATCAGAAGAGGTTATTCGAGAAACTAGGAGGAATTGAAAGAAGGAATGATGTAAGACCTGATGCAGAAGACAGTATTACATTTTGGAGTAACATTTGGAGTAAGTCTGTTCAACACAATGAAAAAGCAGAGTGGTTAGAGGAGGTCAAGAACCAAGTCACAGGAGTAGAGAAGCAAGAAAATATCAAAATAACAAAAGAGATGGTGAAAAAGCAGCTAGGGAAGACGCCAAAGTGGAAAGCAAGTGGACCAGGTAATGTAAATGGATACTGGTTAAAAAGTTTTAGCAAATTGCATGAAATAATAGCAATGCTGTTGGACGAAATTTTAAGTAATGGAGAAACACCAGAATGGATGACAAAGGGACGCACATGCTTGATTCAAAAAGATGAGAGTAAGGGAAACGATGTCTCAAATTTCAGACCAATCACGTGCCTTCCCTTAATGTGGAAGCTGCTAACGGGGATATTGGCTGAAGAAGTTTATACACACTTGGAAAGAAAAAATCTATTTCCTGATGAGCAGAAGGGGTGTAGGCGTAATAGCAGAGGTACAAAAGACCAGTTGATGATAGATAAGATGGTACTGAAAAATTGTAAGAAGCGACTCACCAATCTATGCCTTGCTTGGATCGATTACAAGAAGGCGTACGATATGGTGCCGCATTCGTGGATTTGTCAGTGTTTGCAGATTTTCAAGATATCAGACAACATCAGGAATCTAATAGAAAGGTCAATGACTAAATGGAAAGTTGAACTGACATCAGCTGGAGAAAGGTTGGGAGAAGTGAAGATAAAGCGAGGTATCTTCCAAGGTGATAGTCTGTCACCGATTTTGTTCGTTGTTGCTTTGATACCAATGTCAATTGTCCTAAATAGCATGCCAATTGGATACAACCTAGGAAAAGACAGGGGTAACTTGAATCATCTTTTGTTTATGGATGACTTGAAGCTATATAGTCGTAAAGTGGAAGAGCTGGATACCCTTGTGCAAACAGTTAGGCTAATCTCCGAAGACATCGGCATGGAGTTTGGCATTTCGAAATGTGCAATGATTGAGATGAAACGAGGGAAGATAGTAAAGAATGACGGAATCGAATTACCGGACGGTGAAAGAATACGGTCATTAGAAATAGATGAAGCCTATAAATACCTAGGGGTACTGCAAAGCGATAAGGAGAAAAGCAAGGAAATGAAAGAAATTGTAAGAAAAGAGTATTTTCGAAGACTGAGGATGATCCTGAGGTCCAGCCTCAATAGTGGAAATACTGTGCAGGCAATAAACGCCAGAGCTGTTTCGATAATTAGGTATGGTGCAGGAATAATTGAATGGACGAAAACAGAGTTGAAGGAAATCGATCGAAAAACCAGAAAGATGTTTACCATCTATCACAGTATGCATCCGCAAGGAGATGTAGATAGACTTTACTGGAAAAGAAAAGAAGGTGGCAGGGGATTGTTAAGTGTACAAGACGTGGTCAAAATAGAAGAAAACAGTATGGGCTTCTACATAAAGGATAAAGAAGAAACGTTACTCGCAGAGGTTGTCAGAGAAGGCCTATTTGATGACAGTGAAGACCCAAAGAAAATGAAGGATGAGGTTGTAAAGAAGCATAAGGCAGCATTTGAAGAAAAGACCCTGCATTCAAAGTTTATCAAGGAAACAAGTGATGTGCGTGATAACAAGAATAGCTGGTTATGGTTGCGGAAAGGCTACCTTAAGAAAGAAACGGAAGGACTGCTGCTAGCAGCGCAAGATCAAGCATTAAGAACCAGGTGGATAATGAAAAACATAGACAAGAAAGATGTCCAAGACAAATGCAGGTTGTGCGGAGAGAGGGACGAAACAGTTGCGCATATAGTTTCTGAATGTAAACAGCTGGCCCAGAATGAATATAAGAAATGTCGACATGATAAAGTGGCTGCAATGCTGCACTGGAGCTTGTGCCAACAATATGGATTCCCTTGTACAGAAAAAAGCTATGAGCACGTCATCACTAAAGAGATGAGGGTTCTAGAGAACGATGAAGTAAAGGTATTGTGGGATTTTCCGATTCAGACTGATGAGAAGCTGGAACACAACCGACCAGACATTGCCATTGTAAAGAAAAAGAAGAGAACCTGTATGTTAATAGACGTGGCGTGTCCTTTTGACACCAGAATAGAGCGAAAAGAGAAAGAAAAAATAGTAGTGTACACAGACCTAAAATATGAGATCTTGAAGTGCTGGATGAACGAAGTGAAGACAGTCATAATTATCCCGGTCGTTATTGGTGCTCTTGGCATTGTGACAAAAAATCTTGAGAATTACCTATCAAAGATAGACTTTGCACCAGGTATCGAACCACTTCAGAAAACTTGCCTACTTGGAACAGCCCGTGTACTGAGAAAGGTTTTGGACTACCAGCAGTAGTTAAAAGACACAGAAGACATCGACAAACAGACAGTTGTTACCCTAGGCTACTGGTTGTGGCCCGGTAGCAATTGAAAATAACCGGCTCAAAGCAAGATCAAACATTAGCCGTGAGAAACAGTCAAATAATAATAATAATAATAATAATAATAATGATAATAATAATAATAATAATAATAATAATAATAATAATAATAATAATAATAATAATAATAATAATAATAATCAATTTATTTAAAGTTGGCGCTAACATAACTATGTACAGTAAATGTTAAAAACAATACTATACAAGCTAATCCAAGCCAACTGCTAAAGTTAATACATCTAATGAATATATATACATGATTAAATAAAGAAGATATAAAATACAAGGTATAAAATTTCAAAGCAGAATTAAAAACTTAATATCATAAAAATCCGAGCAGTTTAAAATTTAAAATACTGGCTCTGGTGTGTCATGGTATCACAAAAATCCAAGTTGTGGTATGAAAGTCCTACATAATCTGCATGTGCAGTCAGTGCCATTCCAGCTTTTAATTTCTTTCTTAAACTCATTGATAGATTGAGCATTCCTTATGTGCTGAGGTAGAGATAGCCACAGGCGCTGCCCTCTATATTTGATGGTTTCAGATCCGTAACTTGTTGTTCTTACCATTGGTAGCAAAAATTCATTATTGTTTCTCAGATTATAAGTAACAGTACGCTCACAGAAGATCTCCCTCATGAAAGGGGGGTTTATGTTTTCCTTAGGTTTGAACATTTCAATCAAAAGAGTTTGCAGGTTCTTAGCATGAATACTAACCGAGTCATCCTTTCCTAGCAGGTTGTTAACCCTATTAGTACTGGGGGGGGGGGTTTCACCCCTCCTAACACACTTTTCTACATTGCACGAAAACGGCCTGTAATTCAACCATCAAACTTTGTGACTTTTAGTCAAATTTAATTGGCAATTTAATTTTCAACATTTCATTGTTCTAACTATGATCACGTGACCACAGCAATACCATATTTGGAGAATAGTCAACAAAAAAATTCTTAAAACCTCAATAGATTTTGTCTCGTTTGTCCGATTGATCTCAAACATACACCATTCGATTGCATTTGATGAGTAAATTCATTTGATATATATATATATTTCATATTTGCTGACATCAGCAAAACTTAATATCTATGACGTCATTGACATTTATGACGTCATTGCTCTAATGAACAAATGTAAGATGTGAAAAATTGTTGTCTTTTTTGCTTTAACTTATTTATTAGATTACTTCTGAGTCCATATCTAGTAGATAAAACGACAAGACTTAGAAATAACTGCAAAGAAAATCTGCACATGGAACAAAAAGCCAATTAGAAGCTAATTGTGCTAAAAATAGAAACTGAAAATATCTAAAAAGTATGCTTTTTAAATCTACAATATGTTTCTTACAATTTGAGACAAATTTGGAGAAAATTGGATTACAGATAAATTAAATAGAATTTTTCTTGTTAAAAAGGTAAAAAATTGCCAATTTTCCTTTGTTTTTTGGTTGCCTAGCAACGAAACACTTGACTAATTAATTGTCATTGTTACATTTCAATAGCTAATTGTCTAAGGAACAATAGGAGTAAGTCTTATTGTTATATCTCTAGTGGTTTCGGAGAAAAAGAGGGGGGGCGAAAAACGCCCCCCCCCAGTACAAAGTGAGTAAAAAATCGCCCAGTACTAATAGGGTTAAAGCTAGATTCATAATCCTTGTATGCGATTCTCAGGGCCCTTTCATGTATTCTATTAATCTTATTATTCAGGTGCCTACTGTGAAACATCCAGACTAATGGACAATACTGAAATTGGCTAATTACAAAGGCTCTCATTAATATTCTTAGTTTATTAGAGTCCATGTATCCAGATATGCGAGCGAGGGCGAAAAGTTTGTTACCAGCCTTCTTACACAACTTACTGATATGTGTCTCAAAAGTTAGTCTTTTGTCAATCACAACGCCAAGTAACTTTTCCTCTTCCGACAATCAAAGGTGAACCTATGGGTAGCTCGCGGAACTTAACTGGGATATCCGATTTGTTATCACTTCATTCATTACAAAATGTAACTGTACGCATTGCTATCCTGCCACGCAAGGAAAAATGTTGGCAACACAGTGCCGGTGCAGTGATATTTTGCGTCAATTTCAACTAAGATTCCTGTTGCTGTGGATGAGCAGTTCGAGTTGGCACACATGAAAAGTTCCAATGGTTTTTGTTCAAGGCGCTAAAAATTCGCTTCCATTGCACAGTGGGCCAGATTATGATTTTCTTGGACAAAAATCGTTCAAGGCATAGAATGATACAGAATGCTGTAAAAGCTGGAAACTGACAAAGAAAAACGTCCTTAAGACAAAATTTCTCTCCCTAATTGTGTGCACAGGTGTCGGAAAATTTTCCTAAGTCCTTATTTCAAACAGGCAAAGTCAATGCATCAAATAACATATGATTAGAACACATACAGAAGGAAAGCAGAATTAATGAATATAAATCCATAATCTGAAATGATTCTTAAAAAGGACAGGCTTTGAAATAGACTGGTCAGAAAAAGTTAATAGAATCTGACATCGATCTGAAACTTATTCAGCGGTGCTCTGTTCCCCATACACCTCAGTTTTTTTTTGCCGTGGCAATAACCAGCCTTGCATTTTCTACGGCACCTCTCGGCAGTCAAATTTAAATCAAATGGTTAAAGGATGCTTTTGTACTTGTAAATATGCAAGGAAGGTGTTTGGCGTTTGCAAGCGAAATTTTAAATTTAGCTATAAAGCACAGCGTACAAATTGTAACAACATGAATATAAAGTGCTTTGAACAAAATCATGAATATGGAACAGGAGTCTGTACTCAATCGAAATGCAGTCAGGTACACTTAAATCACTGCCTGTGAACGTTACGAAGAGGCTATCGAAATATCTCTTGCTGAAAAATCAGTGCCTGAAAATGCAGTTGGTAAAATTGAAGTTGAGAACTGTAAGGTGCTTGCGGCATTCAATAACAGTTAACGTCCTGTGATTTGAAATTGATTAATTGATAAAAAGCAATTTTTGGGATAACGTTGAATGTGATTTCCTTACTCTATGAGGCATATGATATCAAATTCCACTGATAAAACTTTTATTTGATTTTTGTCATTTTTGTATTTTTGTCCACCCTCTGGCCCACTGTGCATTGCTTCGAATACCCTCCTGCATCGTGATGAAGTTCTTGCAGGGAGACAGGCTGACGCAGATCATGCGTAGATCATATTACCAAGGCAAACTGCGTGCGCTTTGCAAAGGGGGATTGCACTCATTCGAAAGAGTCGTACGTCACGTTTCCAGAATAACAGGATTTTGATGTTTCATTCTCCTTCACAGAGGCTGAATTACCAGACGAGCAGATTTAGTCTCGTGCTGAAAACGCAACGAGATACAGCCTAAATGCAGCCTCTACGAAGGAGAATGTGGATTTTTGAATATTTGTTGACTGGACCAAAGGAATTGTCTTGCACTGGGGTAGAATGTACGGGGTCACTTAGCTGGGGGTGTCAACATTGTAAACTCTCGCTGAAAGTAAACAAAGAGCATGGCATTGCTGAATTTGTGAGTAGTTTTTAGCCATATTCCTCCATAATAGTTCAAATTTCGAGGGGTTCAGCACCTCCAATATCCACCCCATCGTCTCCCACCGTGCGCTCTGGTTCTCATGGATTCCAAATTTCAGTTGCTGCATGCCTGTTTGCTGTCTGAATTTCTGTTCTGCAAGGCCGATGAGCGGGCAGACAGGAAAAGCATTCATTCATTGATTTCTTTTCTTGTTGAAGAAAAGATCAGCAATTTGCGTTATTCATGATTTGCATTACAATAGTCTATTTTAGAACGTGACTGGAATGAAACCGGACAAACTTGCTGTGACTGGTTTTGATTCCACTGCAGACAAGCGAGACAACAGTGGTATTGAAAAGTGATGTGTGCAATAAATTCCGCAGGGCATACCGGAAAAACCAGACCCTATGGCCCTAAGACTTTACGACCCCTAGGGCCCTTAACCCTAATCCATATGGGCTTTTTTCGAGCTACCATTTATGGGGGGGTTCTTTCCACCCCCCCCCCCCCTCTGAAAACTACCTCAGACTCCTCAGAATCCAATACAACTTGGCATAGTTACAGATCAAGTCATTTCTAGCTTGTAGCGCAATTTGGGTGTGGTTGCCACACCTTATGACGTCACGGTGACTTCATGAAGTTGAAAATCAGTCAAAATCAGGCTTCCAAGTTAAATTTGAATTTAAAGAAGGTTTGGCACGAACATTTTGCAGTTTTTGGTTCACTTTAGCCACAAATTTGATGTTAAGATATAATTTCATAGAAATTGATGATTTTAGAGCGATTTTTTGGCAGAAATTAGCCAATTTGTGTGACGTCATTTTGTAAAGGGAAGTCCGTTCTGTGTCCTTTACAGGTTTGGGTTCAGACAAGTTAGACTTTGCTCCAAAAGAAATAAATAACACAAAAATAAACACAAATTATTCGTCGTAATCGGCAATCCTCTATAAACGTCGTATCGGCAGTTTAACTATAACAATTCTTCTCGGCATAACAAACTCTTCGTCTTCTCTCAAACTTACAACAGAAACCAAACACCAAACTTAAAGAAACTTTTCAGAGCGTCCTAATTATCGTCCTTTTCTGACGGCTTTCAGTCAACAACTGAGGCATGGGTCTTCCCATGCATGCAAATACAAACAAGACAACAACAGTCAGATTTACGTCATGGCATCACATGCTCGCCATCCTTGCATATTGGCATCAGTTGACCTTTGTTCACTGTTCATGAATGTAATATCAGTTAACCTCACGAACACCATGGGTATCTTGTTTCTTAACAATTTGTGTAATTAATTTGTTCTCTGTAAAAATAGACAAAAATAAGCTGCAAAGTGGCTATACCCCATTACAAACGTATCATTGGAGTCTTCTCAATTGAAAAATTTCGAAAAAATTAAAAAAATTTGCTAATTAGCCCAAAATGGCGGCTATTATGACGTCATCATCAAAAATGCTGACATCATCAAATTCCAGAAATTCCGGTATCAAATTAAAGCTCTTCGTTTACTGATTCATTTGATGTATGATACTTCATAATATGATCAAACCTTTCCATTGAAATCATCAAAAACAATGATTTGTTTGCTACCTGCTTCCAAATATGGGCATGTCACGTGACCTGTGAGCTCCATTGTTTGAAAATATTTTGATCAAAATGTGGAAAATAGATAATTAGTAAAAGTCAGGTAGGTTTGGGGGACTAGTTGATGTCTTTGAAAAATACGGCAAGAAAAACCTCGAGGGGGTTGGAAAACCCCCCTGTGGGGGTGGAAAACCCCCATGTGGATTAGGGTTAACCCTATTTGGACCGGGGGGCGTTTTTCGCCCCCCCCCCCTAGCAAACATTCTCAGCTATCTCCGACGCTAGTTTAGATTATGTCCTTGCAAATTACTGACTTTTAGTAAAAATTAATTGGCTACAAATTTTTTAAAATTTCATAGCCTATTGTTGTGCCACGTGACCACCAGATGACCTTATTTGGAGACAGATCACAAAGAAAATCACTAAATGCTTGCTAATTTTGCACAACTAACTCAGATCTTAAAGTTATATACACCATTCGATTTGTCTTGAAAAGTACTTTCATTTGATCTATAGTTTGTTTAAATTTGCTTACATCAGCAAATTTTAATATTCATGACATCATTCATCTTTATGACGTCATAGTTTGAATAAATTAGTGTTTAATATGTCAAAACTTACAGAGAATAGTCTTAGGTTCCTTGTTACTTACTATTTTCACTAAATAGAAGTCTAAAAATTGAAAATAATTGGCAATAAAAATCTCAATTAGTCTATTCAGCTGCTAATTGCTCTTAATTAGCAAGAGTTGCTATTTGAATGAAAAAATTTCTTTGTGAATATCTTCCCCAACTCTAATTTGCCACCTTTGGCTACAATTCTGCCTATTACCTTATGTTAATCTTGACAAACTTTGTATTTTAAGCCAATTGCCAGATTCTAACCATTTTTCAATAGTTTTTAGTTGCCTAGCAACAAACCACGTGATTAATGAAGCTCTATTGTTATATATGTAAAGCTTATTGTCCATAGAGCAACTGAGCCAAGTTTCATTGTTGTATCTCTTGTGGTTTCAGAAATAAAGAGGGGGGGCGAAAAACGCCCCCTCCCGGTCAGAAATGCACAAATTTCAACCCGGTCCAAATAGGGTTAAGTACAGACTTTGAAAGGACCCTAAACATTGGGAGTCATTCCCTAAGATGGCCTCAGATAACAAGACTGTTTCCTGGCAGTGTCAGTTTTAAAAAGGTATGCCAAAGTTTCTCTTGCTGTTTTTTAACACGGTTTCAATTATCATCCAAGCATTCATGGTTGTTTCTCGCTGTTCTTTTTTGGTTACAAAGTCCAACTTTGTAATCCATTCAAGGGTAGGAAAAGCCTACTTGACTGAATGCGCAGAAAAGCCTACCTGCGGATTTGTCAGATCTGGCGCCGCCACTGCATGCTCAGCACTTCAAAGAATGAAAAGCTTTTATCTGTACTGGTGTCACGTCTGTTCAAGGGTATTCACCATAGAAATGATATTCACCCTAGGCTGAAATGAACGGTATTAGCGCTAAATTTGAAAAATTATAGCAGAAGTAACCTGATTTGCATATAGTATCTTGAAACACTGCCTTTATTCAGAGGGGATGACCCCTTAATGTTATATTAAGGGTCCTTTCACACTCGGTACTGACGGGTCCTAAGGTTTACTGGGGTCTCAGGTTCATACGGTCTGGTTTTCCAGTATGCTATTCCGCAGACAGCCGTGTTGAAAAGATGCTTTATTCAAAACTTTCGCAAAGCAGTATGGGTCCTGATATAAAAGGAAAAAATATCTACGGGAAATTTCGCATCCCATCTCACAAACTCGCGTCACTTCGTTCCGCGAGCAAAAAGGTGGAAGGAGCAACAGCCTTGACTCATAGTAATCAGTCCATTCCCTGTAAAATCACAGGATAAAATGTTCTTGTAAATAATTCCATTTCGCAGTTCAATTGGCAAGGCTAAATTGGATTTGTTTTCTTTGCATGCTTAAAATCCTTGAATGTTTTTATTCTATGGGGTTTCCAAGAGGAAACAACTCTTATTGTAATTCACTAAGCTCCGCCCAACCCAGCGGAAGCACTATTCGAATAGAACAGATAACAAAAGCAACATCATGGTCTCGAATTTCATGAAACTATTGAGAAATATCTTCTTTCTAATAGTCTAAAATTCATGGTAGAGAAATTAGCTGCAAAATGCTTACCGTAAACTCGGCCACAGAAGGCCTATTAGCCAAGTTGCCAAGGTTCTCTGGGTTGATCAGTTGATGGCCTAATTTCTTTTCCTTGCTTTCACACTTCTGTATCTTTTCGTTGTGTTCGTATGAAAACAAAGCTTGCTGATGGATCGTGATAACTAAAACAGCACATAGGCAGACTTTATGCCATATCCCTTGATCCATTTGTGTGCTGTACCCCCGCTGTACCTGGGCAGCAGCTCTCTGACTTCTCACCGCCATTACTCCAACTGTCATTTCTGAACTTTGAATTTTGAAAATCCCGCGCTTCATAAAACCCTACTACGCATGTGCCAAAGACTCAAAAACGACGTCACTCTAAATTCACCGGACTTACTTAGGTTCATCTCCCCAACAACTCCAAGGTCAGATGCGATTAAAGGGAAGTTAACTTCTTGTCAGTCTTAAAGCTGGTAAAATTTAAGGCATCTTTCTCAGCATTCAGTATCCATGTGAAAACGAACATACTTTTATCTCTCTGATTCTTTAATTGGTCCTAAATCTTGGATTAATATCCATTTGATGAACAATCTTTATTTCTTTCTGAAAACTTATTTATAAGTTTGATAAACTTTCAAGTGTTTTTATGTTCTGAGTGACCCTGAAAAAGCCTTGCAAGCTAGATCACAGCTGGCTCCTTGACATCAAAAGCTATCATCAATTTCTATGTATCACAGGTTAGTTAAAAGGCTTAGCTATCTTTGGAATCGCTGCATGGTCATTTTGCGCAATGATCATCATTCAAACAATCAGCTTCAAAGAAAATTTCATAATCGCCATCATTTGCCAGTGAAAATTTGTGAAAACTCCACGTAGCAATGGATTTGAAGTCGTGTGGGGAAAATATTTGTTTGCAAAATGATTGACATCTGTTACTCATTCAAATTTTGTGCTCGAAAGCAAATTCGAAATTCATCTTTTTTCACATTTTCCAAAACATCGCTTGGAAAACGAGGAAATAGTCCAAGAATTGAATGAATTTCCATTTTAACATTTTTTTAAGGACAGTAGCAATCACTTAACCCTATTTTAACCGGGTGAAAAAAAGTGATTTTCTACAAGGGGGGCGTTTTTCGCCCCCTAATTATCTTGGGAACTATAATAGCTATGACAATCAAACTTTCACTGTGTTATAATTAAGCAAAGGAGAATCCAAAAATAGCATCAATTTATTTTTAATCACGTGATTCGTTGCTAGGCAACCAAAAATAGGGCAAATTTTGACGAAATTGAGCTATCAGGAAAAATAAGTAGATTTAAAGTAAGTAACTGGCCAAAATAGGCTAAAAGCTATCCAAATACTTACTTGATAGCCTTAGTTTGAGATTTCATTCAGTTTTGTATGAATATTTGTGGTTCCTAATTAATTAACTAATTAAATAATGGTAATTCGATTCAATGCAAAATTGTTTCCTTAATAATAATGCTTAAACATCATCAATTTCACATAATTTGAGTGACATCAAATGGTTTTATCACTATTTCAAGTCATTACATGACTTTTCATATAAAAATTGCTAATTCATTAGAAATATGACGTCATAAAGATGTATGACGTCATAGAAATTATAAATTGCTGACGTCCGCAAATATAGATAAATTATATATCAAATGAAAGTACTCATCGAGACAAATTGATGACGAGATTCGGCACAAAGTAAAGAAACTAGAGCAGTTTTCACGATTTTCTTTGTGACCACTCTCCAAATATGGACATCTGGTGGTCACATGGTCTAGCCTAGCAATAGGCATTGAAATTTTATTTTCTGATTGCCAGTTAAATTTTAGGAAAAGTCAGCGAGTTTCAGTGCCATCCATGGCTGTCATCGTTTAGGAGCTATTAGAAAAAGTTCGGGAGGGGGGCGAAAAACGCCCCCCCCCGGTTAAAATAGGGTTAAACTGATCAAGAAACACATCAAAAGATATCTACTCTCAGGAAACTATTTGCGATCTAGCTCGTGAAGTTTTTTTTCGGTCATCCGGTATGTGATATTATGCTGCAACAAAACATAGCCAATGGAATTCTCCCGTTGGGTACTTAGTTTTTCTTGGAGGCAGGATGTGCACTCCTTCCGGGCATCGTTTTGGCCTCTTTTTTCTATCAAAAGAGGGCAATTATTCTTAAGCTGATTGTCAAAAGTATTATTTCATCGCTTTCCTACGAATTTTAATGTATTGTAGTATACTTGTCGCCGATTTTTGTAAAGCTTCCAATCATTTCAAGAGAAAAGTTCCAAAGCTGGATGAAAAGATCGTTTCTTGGAGTGCATGCTCCCGTACAATTGAAAATCCAGTCGCCCCCGGGATGGAATTATGATTTCAAAGATTCTTTATTTATGTAATGAAAAGCCTTTCTACCAAATTAGGTTGCAATGTTTCCTATAGATACAGGACTGAATAGGGAGTGGTATCAGCACCTCGGCATTGAGGGTTTCAAAGCACCCAGTCCCCATAGGGTTAGAGCGTCCTGAAAATCAGACTTACGTTGGTTAGAATTGAGCAGGAAAAGTCTTTTTCAGGAAGCACAATAAGCTTTTTTTCGAATTAAATGTTGCTTTTGTCCTAGGTGGCACAAAAAGAAGATTAAGACGACAAGTAGTACCAACAAGAATAATATCGGAAACAAAAAATGCATGTGATAAGACTGCAAGCAGAGCGGCCATGCAGTGTTGTTACTTGAACTACAATCTTCACTGCAAATGGAGAGGTAGACACTGCTACTACTACATCACCTGCTATGGAGACGAAAGGGTCAATGATGGAAAGGGTGGACATGTCTGCACAGGCGTTCATTCTGGAGTGTATGGGCCACGGTGTTGTGATTATGTGTGCCCTAGAGATGGAAATGGAAATGAAATCTGTGATTAATTTCTACTGTACTGAAAAATTTTTCGTTATCATTTAATGCTTAATGGATAGAAATTGATAGAGATTGTTGTTATGGGGTAGATTGCATGATATGCTTCTAGATGTTTTTAGCATTAATCTCTTCAAGACATATTAACAATACGGTGAAAAGCATATACCAATATTTTTTGAAAAAGTACTATGGCTATTGCCAAGGTGTACTGAACTCGATTTAGTCGCATCAACTAGAGTACCATCGCCCTGAATCGGCACCCTAGCGCGTTCTCTGATATTTAGGCTTGTTTACAAACTTTTAAATATGGAACGGTCTGGGACTAGTAAACAAAAATAAAGCGCGAAAATGGTTTGCTGATGCTATTCTTGCTCTCTGACTGTTCTTGCTTGTTTCCTTGGCTTTGTTTACTTGCTACGAAGAAGTTTTCAACGTACCTGAAAAGTGGCCGTAAGCGTTCGTTCATTTCTCCATTTATTTTTTAAGCCGCGCATTTATTTTGATTCATTTTCATTAATAAAATAATGGCAAAGGTCAAATAACTTGTTTCAATGGTATGTTCGACCTCTTTGAATGAAATATTTGAAAAATCCTTCAAGTTGTTGATTTCCATTGTTGTTCAGAGGTTTGTATTCCAAGGCGAGTGGATTGGCTAAAAATCGCCCTGAACCGTCATAGTGTGAAAATGGTCTCGTGTTGTAAATAGTGGCCACTCCCCTTTCCGCTGGACGACTTTATGAATGAAAATAGGTGGTAAATAATATTTTGATTCTAGGAACACATTTCCGACTTGGTGACCGTTCGTGGAGTTGGAAAAGGAGCATTTTTGGAATAGCGTCATGACGGTATGGGAGGCTAAAACTGCGGAGGAATGAAAATCTTTAGTTTTCCATCCAATCAAAGTGCAATGAATATCAATTACATAGAGGATGTTACCTAGAAAATAGCTGTTTTGACAGTATAGTACAAGTTTCTTTCGGGAAAGCTGATTGCGGTAGAATGAGGGGAGCCGGTTCAGGGCGATATAATCCATTTAGGCCGATTTTACCGTTGCTCCTTTAAGTTCTGGCTCTACTGCAAAAAGTGGGAAGATTAAGTTGATGAAGTGATACAGTAAACACCATGAACTGAAGAATCTTCTGATGGCAAATAATTGTTTTACGTCCCTATCATAACGCTCATAATAGGTGATTAATGTGAAAGGTGCCGATTCAGGGCGATGGTACTCTAGTCATGATTTTCATCATTGATCCACTGACTCGTTCGAACTGAATTTGGCAGAAACTTGCCACAAAGGTGTTTCTATTTGTTTAAATTCTTTTGAAGGGCATACCGGAACATATAGGTTTGCGTTTAACTTTGAATTTTACGACTGATTTTTGAAGGCAGGAATTTTTTAGAACTGTACCATTGCAAAAAAGTCTAATAGTAGTAGGCAACCTTCGATCTTAAAGATCATGGTGTACGCATTAAATAAAGTCTTAGTCCTGATGAGTCCGGATATGGCTAAACAGTCCAATTCTTGAACGGCAGCGCTTGGTTGCAGTGTTCACAAATAAATGCATCATTGTTCGCATCCAAGTTTGTTAACGGCTGCTTTCTTCTTCTTCTACTCTCCTCCTTTCTTTTTATAAGGGCTTACTCATATTTCCTTGCTCCCATGGTCACACTTTCTCTCCAAAATGAACGTTGCGTTGCACACACCTCCCAGTTATCTACATTCATATCAAACGATTTCATGTCACTTTTACAATTATCGTGATATCTCAACAGCGGGCGTCCTTGTTTCCTAGAGCCATCACGACCTTCACTGAAAAGAACGGTCTTGGGAATACGGCTATCGTCCATTCTTTTTACATGCCCCAGCCATCTCAACCGTTTCTACATCATCATCGTTCCCAAGTGTGTTAGCCCCGATCTCTTCAGTACCTCTGTATCAGGTATTTTTTAGAACTGTACCATTGCAAAAAAGTCTAATAACGGTCATAAAAAAGGAAAATATTTAAGCATGCTTAGCGTTGCCTTGGAGCACACATTCAGAGGATCATAGTAAAACTAAAATGAAAGAGATCCGTGAAGTCTGACCTAGGTATAAGGAATTGTAATATGTTGTCATAGTGGTGCCATGCCTCTACCGGTCATGTAAACAAAGATCTGATTCAGGTCCAACTTCAAAAATCAATTTCTTCGCTTTCGGTTGACTGATCTTGATCATTTTTGCAGCGTATGAACTCCATAACCATGACGTATGTCTCAAGCGCAAAATCAAGCAGGAATCTAAAACTTCAAATCTTCAAATCCCAATTCTTAACCCTATCAGGCCTAGGGTATTTGATGCTCTAGGAGGGGGGGGGGGCTGATTCAGGCCCCATAATTTATATCTGTTGTGGAAAATCTAAAGCCTTGAAACTTTGCATGTGTATTCTTTGAAACTTTGCATGTGCATCATCGTAGGGTGAAATCTATTTTTAGATATGTCACGTGACCTTTCCATGACGTCACATTGTTCAATTTTCAAAATCAATAAGGTCTTGTACTAAAAATCTTCAAACGAAAAGCATTAAGGACATCAGTCTAATTTCAAGGTATTCTATGTCTAAATGGCATTTGCCCTGTGAAAAAATTAAGAAAAAAGGATGACGTCATCACACAGGCATGCAAAGAATGCGTGCATGCGTAGTTCAAAAAATCCGCAAAGCAATACGTTCAAATTAAAAAATTGCTAATTTGTTGCATAGAGCATCGAAAGTAATATGCATTCCCTTCTTTTCATTATTTTATCACATTAGCTGTAGATTTTATTAGGAATTATTCAACTAATACTCCCTGCAATGAATTTTATTTTTCAAAAAATTAACTTTAGATCGTAACAAGGATAGAACTAAAATTCAGAAAGTTTAACCCTATTTGGACCGGGGAGGGCGTTTTTCGCCCCCCTACCAAACATTCTCAGCTATCTCCCACGCTAGTTTAGACTAGGAAGTAAAAGCGCTCGCTTCGCTCGCGCTTTAACATTCCTAGCTCCTGCGGAGTGCTTTCTATGGTTAACATACTCCATCAGTGACCACCATTTAAATTCAGCATGAAATCAGGGTTGGTAGATCCCCGGACCGCCCCGAAGCCAAACCATCGGTCGGAAAATGGCCAGATAAAGCCAAACCTTTCCAAACGATGACCTATTGCTGTACAACCTATTGTTCCATTGTTATTTCTAGCAATGGACACTTGCATTTCATTGTTTTCACATACTACATTGTGTAGCTCCGATGAAAACCCTAGATATTTGATGTTGCCTTGCAACGAAAAATGTCCTAGATTGTGATGGTCTGCTGTACTCCAGTTTGAAGAGAATTGAATGAAAATTGACCAAAAATCTCAAAAGAAGGCAAAATTGAGCCAAACAGCCAAACTTAATTTTTGAAGCCAACAATAAGAGAAACGAGTCAAATTTCCAAAATTTGGCTGAAAAAAGCCATGTTACCAACCTTGCATGAAATCAGAGCAGTGATGGTCATTCATAAGAATTCAAATAACTAAGTAAGAATGGTATGCTATACGCCAGAAAATGAGAAAACCATACATGCCCCTTTCTATAACATCCCTTTACTCCCAAATAAGCCTCACATAAACCTCAACAAAATCGTTACGTTTTCAGCACATGAATCCAGTAGCAGATGCTTTAGAGTTCCCTCGAGTCTCTTAGCTTCATTCAAATGTTAAAGTTGTTCCCCTCAATTTTTCTCTGAGTTCCTAAGGAGCTATTGTCACCAGAGTTTTTTGTGTACAGGCTGCATCTTCAGAAAGTCTGTAAATCAAATTTGGCCTAGTAAAAGATACGAGTCTCCACGGTAATAGTTGAACTGATGATGAAAATTTGACTTTAGATGACTTTTGCATCAGTTCATCTGCTGCAAAGTGAATACATATTTCCGCTTACGTAGGCCAAGTTTTATTTTCAAATAGTCTGACGTTGCAACATGCCTGCAAAGGACCCTGGGTGGCAATTGCTCTTTAATTGCTGCCGACCATTGATGCTCTAAATCTACTACAGATAGATGATACATCTGTCTCTGAGCCAGCGACGTACCCAGGAATTCGAAAGGGGGTTGGATGGTTGTTTCCCTTCATACAGTTTAGTTCAAACCTGGAGCCTATTGATAAAGACATGTCATGCATAGATTCGTTTCAAATATCTAAAAAAAGTTGGCACCCAGGGTTAATCTTTGATGAATGGTCAGATTTGAGAAGAAAGCCTCTCCCTTACTACTACTACATTAAAACTTTCATAGCGCCAAACCAAATAAAAAGCTTATTTATCTTTAGTTCCCTTCCACGCTCCAACGTCGCTTGGTAAGATTGCTAACAGACACGACCACTTTCTTCTAAAATTAGAAAGAAATGAGAGTGTAAATAAAAGCTGAACAATATGCTTTGAGCATATCCTTTTTATTTGCTTTTTGCAAATAGGAGCTCTTCTTTTTCTCCACGGTGAATCGTCTTTTCATTGCAGTTTCGATCTTACCTAAGGATTTCTGACTTTTCAATAAAGTTTCCCAATCTTTTCGAGTTTGATAAGTGGCATTTCACTCATTCGAAAAAGCGTGCAAGATTTTCTCAGGACGGAAGAATTTTTACGGATTTTGGTGGAACATTCGTGGAAACAAAAGGACTTTTGCAGAAGATGTAGAAGAGGTTTGAAATGCCCCTCGGAATTTGGGGGCAATGTCCCCAATCCCTACAATTTCTGCCACTGTTACCGAAGCCTACCAATATTTAAAATTGCTCTAGTGCCTTCGCAGCAATACAGGAAACTGCGAAGGCAGTAGTAATACTTATTTCCTGTATAGTATGATACAGGAAATAAGTGAAAATAAGTCAAATTATGCCAAGGTTTTCTTTGAATGAAATTAATAGCTGCTAAGTCCTAGCACTGGAGATTCTTAATTTTTGATGATCTAAGAATAGAGTTTCTTATAAGCAGTTTTTTACGAAAGAAATTTTTTGTACAGCTGTACATTTATAAAATAGATGTGTGCATTGATATGTAAGGAATTAGAAATAAGGGTGCTCTGTGAGAAAATACTATGGTATGTGAGAATTCAGCTTTTCATATGAATAAACTGCGATTTTATTGAAGTGTGGACCATACGATCATACGACCACTCTACCATACGACCCCGGTCCAAAGTTTGATATATATATATAGCTTACTAAATTTTTGCTCCACCGATGGTTTAGTGAACACGTAAGGCATTAGTACGTGTCAAGGTTTTCTTGGTCACGTAGAATTCCGTGTATTCATAGTGAGCTAGCGAGTTGTTGTAAACAAAACCGGACCCTCTGAATACAATTAGAATGGATGAATATCTATGTTGAATATCCACTTCTTTGCTTGATTCTAATCAGGGAAAGCAAATTTTCCATGTTTCAATTGATAGGCAATGAAAGTAACAGACTCAGAATAGAGGGCTATAAAGCATTTCGACCGTTAGGGTTTCTCCAGACTTTCTAGCCTCTCTAATTTTTTTAGAACAATAACAAAGAAGTAAGAAAGTTATAACTTAAATGCAAACATCTCTTCATTCTCATCCAGATCCCCTGTCACTCAGGAGCACCTCTGTTGACATTGAAAATAATGGAAGTATCAATACATCGTAACAAATTCTTGTTAACCAAATGCATAAAACTTTGGCCTGGGCCTGGGGTAGTATTGTCGTATGATCTGGGGTTGTAAGTCCCGGGCCGCAGAGTCCTCGGGTCCGCTCAAAAGAACGTCTCAGTTTTTTGTGCGAATTATGAACACATCACGTGATAGGGCAGATTTTTAGTATTGCGAGTTGGCAAGCTAACGGCTGCATGCATGATACAAGTAAAAAGACTTTAGAAATGATCTGAAAGCAGAAAATCTGTCCATTGTTGGACCTTTTGTGCTGAATTCTCTTTCAGAGTTCGTAAACAAGTAGTACAAAAGATGATACTGATAGAAGGAAAACAGTGATGAGGTCATTTACTAACTCATTGAAAAATAGACCAAGGACCTTTCATCATCATTTACGGACATCTGCATAATTTTGAAATCATGGAAAAGCGATGAATCAAGGGAGTACCAAAGGCAGTTACTGGACTCAAAAGTAAGCTTTGCTTAATTCATTACCAAACTTGCATTATTTTCATTCAACAGAAGAACCGAAGAAATAGCTATTTCGTCATCAAGTAAGAAAATTGTTTTGCCAAATTCAGACTCTGCATACCTCAGTTATGCTACTTAGCTTAGCCCCAGCGATGACTGAATTGCTGAACTGTTATTGAGGTTATTTCCAAGTCACCCCTTTTGTAATAACCGAGGACTCTCCCTCGCTGTGAAACTTTAATCATACTCTACTTTGGTTTAAAAGCTCGGTTAAGGAACAGGTTGCAATCAACATTCTTTATACGGGTAAACAGGATTTTTTTGGATTTGGCCTTGAGCTAGTCATCCCGTCAACATTTGGAAATGACGACTCTGTGTTCTTAGGGTTACCGGTCTGATTTGTACTGCATGCCATTTTGGCCGAAGCAGAGAAACTCATACTATGCGTATGGCCTTTAATAAAAGCGTCAAAAATCAGCTTCAAGAGAAATCACTTTATAACTTGGGCTAAATCTTCACTAAGAATTGAGTAAAGGTTTTATGCGTTGTAATCAGTAAATTTATGAGCAGAAGACCTAAAAAACTACAAGGGCAGACTCTGAATTTGTGGCACCGCGACCGAAGCAAGAGGAAGGTCTCTCCAAAATAGGGCAATAACTTCGTTGTATCCAACGTGAGCATCAAAATACTTTACTACAAGCCAGATAGATACTGCAGCTAACATAATATCAACTATTTGCAAGCTTTCACTCCCTTGGTGTTTGGAAAAGGCAGCTGCAAAACTTGTTTTTAGCTCAGATTGAACGCTTCCATCACATTTCTATGGCTACCATCAGCATCCACAAAGAAAGGTCGAAGGTTAAGGCCTATTGTTGAATTGAATTGCTAAAATTTGGGTACAAAACCCCTCCTCACATTACCCCAAGATACTGTACGAAGAAAAGTATTGGACCACAGGCAAGCCTTTATCGTCAGCTATTTTTCATAATTTTTCTGGAATTTTTGGAGGCAAGCAGTGGGCGTGAGGAGCTGCGTGCGGGAAAGTGTCACAAACAGGAATGTGCGTAACAAAACTCTTCATCGCTTATATATATAGACTAGGAAGTAAAAGCGCTCGCTTCGCTCGCGCTTTAACATTCCTAGCTCCTGCGGAGTGCTTTTTATGGTTACCATACTCCATCAGTGACCACCATTTAAATTCAGCATGAAATCAGGGTTGGTAGATCTCAGGACCGCCCCGAAGCCAAACAAGGGGTCGGAAAAAGGCCAGATAAAGCCAAACCTTTCAAAACAATCACCTATTGTTGTACCACCTATTGTTCTATTGTTATTTCAAGCAATGGACACTTGCATTCCATTGTTTTCATATCTATATTGTGTACCTCCGATGAAAACCCTATATCTTTGATGTTGCCTTGCAAAGAAAATGTCCTAGATTGTGATCGTCTGTACTCCAGTTTGAAGAGAATTGAATGAAAATTGACCAAAAATCTCAAAAGAAGCCAAAATTAAGCCAAACAGCCAAACTTAATTTTTGAAGCCAACAATAAGAGAAAGGAGCCAAATTTCCAAAATTTAGCTGAAAAAAAGCCAAGTTACCAACCTTGTATGAAATCAGAGCAGTTGTGGTCATTCATAAGAATTCAAATATAACTAAGTAAGAGTGGTATGCTATACGTCAAAAAATGAGAAAATCAGACATGCTCCTTTCTATAACATCCCTTTACTCCCAAATAAGCCTCTCATAAGCCTCAACAAAATTGTTACGTTTTCAGCACATGAATCCAGTAGCAGATGCCTCAGAGTTCCCTCGCATCTCTTAGCTTCAGAATGATTAAAGAGACAATTTCGCCCTTCACCCCTGGCCACTGTTTGAAATTCATCAATTTATTTCGGAGTTCCTAAGGAGCCATTGTCACCTGAAGTTTTTTGTATACAGGCTGCATCTTCAGAAAGTCTGTAAATCAAAGTTGGCCTAGTAAAAGATATGAGTCTCCACGGTAATAGTTGGACTGATGGTGAAAATTTGACTTTACATGACTTTTCCATCAGCTCATCTTCTGCAAAGTGAATACATATTTCCACTTACGTAGGCCAAGTTTTATTTTCAAATAGTCTGACATTGCAACATGCCTGCAAAGGACCCTGGGTGACAATGGCTCTTTAATTGCTGCCGACCATTGATGCTCTAAATCTACTATTGATAGATGATACATCTGTCTCTGAGCCAGCAATATTGATAAAGACATGTCATGAATAGATTTGTTTCAAATATCTAAAAGAAGCTGGCTTCCAGGGTAATTCTTTGAATGGTCAGACTTTGAGAAGAAAACCTCTCCCTTCCACGCTCCAACGTCGCTTTGGAAATGTTGCTAACTTACCCGACCACTTTCTTCTAAAATTAGAAAGAAATGAAAGTGTAAATAAAAGCTGAACAATATGCTTTGAGCATATCCTTTTTACTTGCTTTTTACAAATAAGAGCTCTTCTTTTCCTCCACGGTGACGCGCCTTTTCATTGCAGTTTCGATCTTACCTAAGGATTTCTGACTTTTCAACAAAGTTTCCTAATCTTTTCGAATTTAACAAGTGGCATTTCACTCATTCGAAAAAGAGTGCGAGATTTTTTCAGAACAGAAGAATTTTTACGGATTTTGGTGGAACATTCGTGGAAACAAAAGGACTTTTGCGGAAGATGTACAAGAAGTTTGAAATGCCCCTCGGAATTTTGGGGCAATATCCCCAATCCCCACAATTTCTGCGACTGTTACAGAAGCCTACCGATATCTAAAATTGCTCTAGTGCCTTTGCAGTAATACAGAAAACTGAGAAGGCAGTAGTAATACTTATTTCCTGTATGGTATGATACAGGAAATAAGTGCAAATAAGTCAAACTATGTCAAGGCTTTTCTTTAATGAAATGAATAGCTGCTAAGTTATATTTCCTTGCATTGGAGATTCTTAATTCTTTGATGACCTAAGAATGGAGTTTCTTATAAGCAGTGTTTTTATGAAAGAAACATTCGTGTACATCTCTACACTTATAAAATAGATGTGTGCATTGATACGTAAGGAATTGGAAATAAGGGTGCTCTGTGAGAAAATACTATGGTATGTTAGAATTCAGCTTTTCATATGAATAAACTGCGATTTTATTGAAATATGGAATATCTTGTTGGTTCCCATAGGTAACCTTTAGCCTCAAATGGAGGATTCAGTGGCATGGGATATGTCCTTTCAATCGGACCCTACGACCGCACGACCCCAGATCCTACGACCCCAGACCATACGATCATACGACCATTCGACCATACGACCCCGGTCCAAAGTTTGATATATATAGCTGACAAACGTTTTTCACCACTGATGGTTTAGTGAACACGCAAGGCATTAGTACGTGTCGAAGTTTTCTTGGTCACGTAGAATTCTGTGCCAGTTGTTATAAACAAAACCGGCCCCTCTGAATAAAATTAGAATGGATGAGTTGAATATCCACAAATATGCACTTCTTTGCTTGATTCAAATCAGGGAAAGCAAATTTTCCATGTTTCAGTTGGAAGGCAATGAAAGTAACAGACTCAGAATAGAGGGCTTTATGGCATTTCGACCATTAGGGTTACTCCAGTCTTTCTAGCCTTTCTATGTTTTTTTTAGAACAATAACAAAGAAGTAAGAAAGTTATATCTTAAGGCTGATTTCCAGTCAGTGGAATTTTCCGAGCGGGCGGAAATTCTTTTGTTTGCTAGAGAAAATGTCGCTCTGAAATTGAATGGATAGTTACGGTTGAGCAACTTTTTATTGTCTACAATTCCGCCCGCTCGGAATATCCCGCTGACTGGAAATTGGCCTTTAAATGCAAACATTTCTTTATTCTCATCCAGATCCCCAGTCACTCATGAGCACCTCTGTTGACATTGAAAATGATGGAAGTATCAATACATCATAACAAAGTCTTTTTAACCAAATACATAAAACTTTGGCCTGGGGTCGTATTGTCGTGTGAACTGGGGTTCTAAGTCCCGGGTCGCAGGGTCCTCGGATCCGGTCAAAAGAACGTCTCAGTTTCTTGTGCGAATGATGAAGACATTGCGTGATAGGGCAGATTTTCAATATTGCGAGTTGGCAAGCTAACGGCTGCATGCATGATGCAAGTAAAAAGACTTCAGAAATGATCTTATAGCAGAAAATCTGTCTATTGTTGGACCTTTTGTGCTGAATTCTCTTTCAGAGTTCGTAAACAAGTAGTACAAAAGATGATACTGATAGAAGGAAAATAGTGATGAAGTCATTTACTAACTCGTTGAAAAATAGACCTAGGACCTTTCATCATTATTTACGGACATCTACATAATTTTGAAATCATGGAAAAGCGATGAATCAGGGGAGTAGCAAAGGCAGTTACTGGACTCAAAGTAAGCTTTGCTTAATTCATTACCAAACTAACATTATTTTCATTCAACAGCAGAACCCAAGAAATAGCTATTTCGTCATCAAATAAGAAAATTGTTTTGCCAAATTCAGACTCTGCACACCTCAGTTATGTTAACTACGTAGCTTGGCCCCAGCGATGACTGAATTGCTGAACTGTTATTGAGGTTATTTCCAAGTCACCCCTTTTGTAATAACAAAGGACTCTCCCTCGCTGTGAAACTTTAATCATACTCTAAACTCTACTTTGGTAAAATAGCTTGCAGTTTGCAATCAAACATTCTTTATACGGGTAAACAGGATTTTTTTGGATTTGGCCTTGAGCCAGTCATCCCGTCAAAATTCGGAAATGACGACTCTGTGTTCAGGCTCGCCAGGTTCACAGGTCTGATTTTGGCCGAAGCAGAGAAACTCAGGCTATGTGTATGGCCTTTAATAAAAGCGTCAATAATCAGTTTCAAGAGTAATCACTTTGTAACTTGGGCCAAATCTTCACTAAGAATTGGGTAAAGATTCTATGCGTTGTAATCAGTAAATTTATAACCAGAAGACCTAAAAAACTACAAGGGCAGACTCTTAATTTGTAGCACTGCGACAAAACCAAGAGGAGAGCCTCTGCAAAATAGGGCAATAACTTCGTTGTGTCTAACGTGAGCATCGAAATACTTTACCACGGGCCAAATAGATACTGCAGCTAACATAATATCAACTATTTGCAAGCTTTTACTCCCTTGGTGTTTGGAAAAAGCAGCTGCAAAACTTGTTTTTAGCTCAGACTGAACGCTGCCATCACATTTCTATGGCTGCCATCAGCATCCACAAAGAAAGGTCGAAGGTTAAGGCCTATTGTTGAATTGAATTGCTAAAATTTGGGTACAAAACCCCTCCTCACATTACCCCCAAGATACTGTACGAAGAAAAGTATTGGACCACAAGCAAGCCTTTAGCGTCAGCTATTTTTCATAATTTTTCTTAAATTTTTGGAGGTAAGCAGTAGGCGTGAGGAGCTGCGTGCGGGAAAGTGTCACAAACAGGAATGTGCGTAACAAAACTCTTCATCGCTTATATATATAGATATGACCATGCAACTTACTGACTTTTAGTAAAAATTAAAGCTTTATTATCGCTATATAAACCGCGCCTGAATTATTGGCAGCCAATAATTCAGTTGCCAGCCTCGCATGTATCGTTCGGTCACGAGGATTAGCGCGGTTTCCCTCTGAAGCTCTTTAAAGATCAGTGTAACTTCCCATAGCAAGGAAAACAAGGAGATCTGACGACCGTCTCTCATGGCGTTAGAAGACAACTGACAATGCGAGGCTGGGAATGTATTTATAGCGATGGTAAAGCTTTAATTGGCTACAAAATTTTAAAAATTTCACAGCCTATTGTGGTGCCACGTGACCACCAGATGACCTTATTTGGAGACAGGTCACAAAGAAAATCACCAAATGCTTGCTAATTTTGCACAACTAACTCAAATCGTAAAGTTATATACACCATTCGATTTGCCTTGAAACGTACTTTCATTTGATATATAGTTTGTTTAAATTTGCTTAGATCAGCAAATTTTAATATTCATGACGTCATTCCTCTTTATGACGTCATAGTTTTAATGAATTAGTGTATAAAATCTCAAAACTTACAGAAAATTGTCTTGGGTTCCTTTTTACTTACTATTTTTACTAAATAGAAGTCTAAAAGTTGAAAATAATCGGCAATAGAAATCTCAATTAGTCTATTCAAGCGCTAATTGCTCTTAATTAGCAAGAGTTGCAATGCAATTTGAATGAAAAAACTCCTTTGTAAATATCTTCCCCAACCCTTATTTGCTACCTTTGGCTACAATTCTGCCTGTTACCTTATGTTAATCTTGACAAATTTTGTGTTTTAAGCCAATTGCCAGATTTTGACCATTTTTCAAATGTTTTTAGTTGCCTAGCAACGAACCACGTGACTAATTAAGCCCTATTGTTATATCCACAAAGCTTATTGTCCAAAGAACAACTGAGCCAAGTTTCATTGTTATATCTCTTGTAGATTAAGAAATAAAGAGGGGGGACGAAAAACGCCCCCTCCCGGTCAGAAATGCACAAATTTCAACCCGGTCCAGTTCAGTTCAGTTCAGTTCAGTTCATATTTTAAAATTCCTCTACATACAATATCTTAATAAAATACTAATTACATACAATGACTACGAATAACATAAACATACTAATAATAACACACAAAAAATAACAATTTACATAAGATGTTGCATGCAGAGGGATTTCTTTAGGAGGAGCTCTCTCAATAGATGAACTAATCGAGGAGAGAGCACCCCCTTCTTTAAGATGGTTCTGAATCTTATTTATTCATTGACTGAGTGACAGAACGATATTTATCACTTTAGGATCAACTTTGATTGTATTTCATAAATAAAAAGGCTCGAAGCTTTTGACGAAAATTGAAAGCAGATGATGATCTCTTTATGTCAACTGGAATGCTGTTCCAAGATTTAGCACCAGAGAAACGCACAGACCTGATATCTAATTGCAAAGTATTTTTTCGAGTTCAGAAAATATCATTCTTAGAGGCTTGCCGGGTACCATACTGATGAACATTTGATGCTGATTCAAAGAAATTGTGGAAGCAATTAGGAGAGTTCTTATTGACACAATCATAAACAAAGCAAAGCAATTTTAACTGAAAAAGATCTTGAAGCTTCAAGATTTTCAAGTCAGAAAAGATAGGAGTGGAGGGTGAAGTAAAATGCTCAAATGCAATAGCTCTTACCACTCTTTTTTGCAACAAACATACAGGCTTGATATGAACATCATATGTAAGTCCCCATACTACTATACCGTATTGAAGAAAGGAAGAAAATAATGAATTGTACAAACAGATCATAACAACCATAGGAAGGAAGTGTCTTATCTTGAAAAACATACCGCATGTTCTAACCAGTTTTTAGAAAGTTCAGATAAATGGTATTTCCAACTAAGATTTTCATCCAAAAGAACACCAAGAAATTTTACATACCTAGAATTTTTTACTGGTTGATTTCCAATTTTGATATTTACTGTTCCCAATGATGAATGTTGAGGAGACTTAAATATTATGAAATTAGTTTTATCAATGTTTAATGACAATTTGTTTACATCAAGCCATTGTTTAACCTTTTTTAACTCATTATTTACTATTCTTTGCAGCTTATCAAGATTCTCAGGTTCAAAGTAGATATTAGTATCATCTGCAAATAAGTAGGAGAGTACAGATGTTGAATTTGGTAGATCATTAATAAAAATTAGGAAAAGTAGGGGACCAAGGACAGAACCCTGTGGAACTCCACATGTAACATTTAAACAGCTTGAGCTAGACCCATTCACAGTAACATATTGCTCTCTATCTGATAAGTAAGATTTAAACCACTCTAAGGCAGGTCCTCGAATTCCATAGTTTTCAAGCTTCATCAAAAGAATGCTATGGTTTACAGTATCAAATGCTTCCTGCAAATCAAGAAAGATCCCGCAGCCAAATTTCCTGTTATCAAGTGAATTTTTGATGGTATCTGTCATGCTGACTAAAGCATGATTAATAGAGTGACTTTCACGAAATCCAAACTGAAATGAATATAAAATGCTATGCTTTTCTAGGAAGTCATATAAACGCTTATACATAACTTTTTCAGTGATTTTGCTGAAAACAGACAAGAGAGAAATGGGACGATAATTAGAAGCAGTAACTGAACAACCCTTTTTGAACAGAGGGATAACTTTTGCCAGATAGGGTCCAAATAGGGTTAAGCGTTGTCAATGCACTTTGTAAAAATAAACAGGCAAAACCGTCAAGGGGGCTGAACCAGCCCCCCCTTGGGCTTGATGGGGTTAACTACCTGGGGACTTTAAACTTTATCTCTAGAAACCATTGACTGAGTTGCTTATTCTCAACCTGAAGTAATACACTCTCCTCATTGTTTTGAAGATCTGGAATTGCTGTAAATCGATCCCCTTTTGAAGATTTCAAGCGTGTCTTTTCCTCAAAATCCTTAATTCGCAAATTTACAATGCTGAACCCTATTTTGGTTGGGGGGCACATTTGCCCCCTTGTAGATTTTTTTAAATAATTCTGCCAGGAAGAATTTTATAGCCATGACACTCCTTGATTTTTGCAACTACTTATTGTGCAACTTCTCAAAAAGTTTCATTGAAACATTTTGAATAATGAGGGGGCAGGAGACAATTTTCTGGGACTGACGCAGGAAAAATCGCAAATTCTCAAATCTCAATTATCGCGAAAGAAGGAGCAGAAGTGGAGTATTTTGCAAATTTCTTTTGTAACGTAGTGTTATTTGATGCATTCTATCACAATTATCATGTTTGGATGGAAAATGTGCTCCAAATTTAATTTTATCGCGATTTTTCTGATTTTGGCCAATTTCGCCGCTTTTCTTGACCACACAAAGGAAAATGCCGACGTGAGCAAAAATGATGGCTATTTTTGGATTAATTTTTATGTTTTACAGAAAGTACATGCCTGAGGCCTTTAGCACACAAGATTTGGTCGCTCTACCTATTACCAGTCAAGAGTTAGGTAGGGGGGGGGGCTTTCTTGCCCCCTAACCAAAGTAATACTATCAAATAGCCCAACCACTATTGGGTGAAAGAAGTTACAAAAATACTCATAATGTACGGTAGTCATTTAGCCACAGAACAACGTGTAAAGCATTTCCGTAGGCCTCTTAATTATTTTTCTATAACAGATTGCGTCGGGTTACTTTTTTGAGTCACCGGGATGAATTGCTAATGTTGTATATTTCCTAAGCATTTTAAGTTGACTTAGAGAGCCTTTTCCTCCCCATAATCATTTGCACGTAGACAAGTTATTCAGAAAAAAAAACAACTGCGGGGAAATTAGCTACGTGGAACAAATCTTTCCTGATCTTCGATCTCTTTTCAGAAGAGTTTGTGTCTTTGGTTTAACATGATTCGATGACCACGTTCATTTTGAAGGTTGTAAAAACAATGAAGCCTCTTGATTGCTAACTCAAATTATTTTCATACAGAATAGATGTCACTTTGAGATTGCAAAACATTTTGGGAAACACATGGTCTCTAACGCCGAAGATGATGGGATGGGGGTAACTTCCATATGCAAAGCGACGGGTACATGCCGCCCATTACGATGAGTTTGAACATCAACAATCCCTAAATATGGGTCTCATGATATAACTGTTCCACTAGAAATGGGTAGCATTTAGAGTTGTGACAAAATATTTTCGAGATTTATCTTCTTATCGTAAGATTTTCTTCGTCTTAGTTCGGAAAATTGGTTTGTAGTAACTTCATCTTCCATAAATGTACCTAAGAAGCGAGTTTGAATTTGATTCTGAGAATTTGAAATGTGAAATCCATTGTGGAAGTCATTTGAAATATTCCCCTAAAATATTGGACCACAAGTCCCGTCACCCTAAGACTCGAGTTACCCCCCCCCCTAATTTCTCCAACATTCTATGCATCTCATTTTTATCTATCTTTAATTTTCTTTTATATTCAATATAGAATTTTACAAAACGAACTACTAAAGACATTACGTAACTTTACTACAGAACGGCAATACCATAGAGTGCAGGAGACCATGCTAACTCCGCAGTCATTAACATACAGAACGTGTGACCAAACAAAATTAAATACACAGCTACGAAAAATACACATGAACAATTTTTACTGATAATTACTAAGGTTCGTTTTACGTTGCATGTCGGACTAACTTTGGGCAAGCAGGTCTTTTCTCAAAATGGGTGGATTGGAGATTCAATTGGATTGAATATTCATTGAATATTCATTGAATATTCGATTTAATATTCATTTGGATGGATGTGTACCCAATGAGCCTAAGATCCAAAGTGAAACAAACTTACAAAATAGAAATCTATCTAAGGGGACTTGGTGATTATGACGTGTAAGGCAGAAGTTTGGAAATTTCTTTGTCCAAACCGACTGGTTTGGTGAATGAAATTTTGAGTCATGCATTTTATTATTTTATAGTAAATATTGGGTCATGCATTTTATTGTTGACTTTAGATCTTTGCTGATGATGACTCTAGCCAGAGTAGAAACGTTCATAAATTGTATACAAACATGGATTAGTCGTAGTTAAATTTGTTATTACCGGATGTGTCTTTGTTATCATCGAATCAATTGAAACATGTCATCTATATTTTTCGTCGTTCTGGCTCCAAACTTTTTAATCAAGCTTCGCTTCCCAAGAATCAATTTGCATTTTATTATAATCTCCACATAGACTTTCAGCAAGTTTTTGAACAACAATTCAACTTCAAGCTCAAGGGAGCTTTTAATATTTACAAATACTTTATTATGTAATACTTTGTTGCTCACTCTGAAATATGATCCAATGAAGAAACTCAAATAAATAATTCATCAAGTTTTGCATAAGTTAGTATCTTTTACACGCAATACAGGGTCCTGTTGAATCCTTTGCCTGAAAGAGAAATAAACATTCTATTTTGAACCATTTCTTTGGAAAAATGGAACCTGCTAATTTAGGAAAGATTCTTTTGATGAACGCAACCAGGCAAAAAATCATCATTTAGTTATCAATATTTCTGGTTCCCACAGACTGGATCAAGGGACCTTGGAGCCCTGAAAAGTAGGACCAACTTGTAAGAATTGACTTCTGATATTTTTACCAAAGCATTGATGAATCACTTTAGCTTATGAACCTATGTTATGAATAAGTACCAATCTGAGAAAACCAACTTGGATAGACGTGTCAACTCTGTGGTGATGTCATTGCTTGGTTCAGTGTAAAGGCAAAAATGTTTTTGTATCTACTCAGGGCCCATCTGTTTCTTCTCATTTAACCATATCATACAGGGTGTCTCAAAAAAATTGTTCGACGTTTGATTAAAATAACGATACGCTGAATGAAACTTTGGGCATGTAACCCTTTTCCTGAGATTTTCAATTAATTTTTGACACAAGAATCTTACAAATCCGATAAAAATCATGGGGTTACAAGCTTTTGAAGTTGAAGTTTGTGCGAAAGCTGAAATCAAAGGCCTCGAAATGGCATTTTTGGTAAAAGTCCCATAAGCCGTCGTTTCTGTTATTTCTCAATTGATTCAGGGCGAACCAAGTGGGATTCAAACAGGTATTCGATAACCTAACCGTGAAGCATATGGATGCTATGAGGAAACAGATTCAGTCTCTCGCCAATTTTGTTTTGAACTACTGTTTTGGACCTATGCAATGTTAAGGAATTTTGAGAATGATAGCAAGAAATAATTTACTTTAGAAGTCGCATTTGGTTTGCTCTGATATCAACGAGATGAATGACATTGGATAAGCTTCTCACCTCCGTCTTCGAGCTTTTTGCAATGCAAGTAATCTAGGGGGTCTCTAGTTTCAGCTATCGCATATTTTTTATCTTCGAGAGCTCGTAACTCAGTGAATTTTCAACCGATTTGGACGATTTTAGTCTCTAAAATTATTTCATAATCTTAGGAACGGGGTTATCTTTCCATGAACCTGTTTTTTTTTTATATTCATATAAAATAATTTACAAACAATTTATACGTTCTACTATACCTATCCAAAACTACTAGACGACACCACAGAGACGATACCAAGGGGAGCGGAAAAAAACAACGACTACCCCAAGGCCAAAAACATAGAGACACACAACATTAAGCTAAGACTACAGGATACACTACTAGGGTTCTGTCTCATATTAAATGTTGGATCAGGGTTCGGATGAGAAAAAATGGAAAAGTCGCGAGCGGAAGCTCGTCGTGGTGGAACCTGTTCATGTTGTCCTCATTTTTCAATATTTAGTCAAACGTCAAAAAATTTTTTTGAGACACCCTGTACGTTCATAGGATCCAGCTACTGTAGTAGAATGGCAATTAGAGTGCAAATCAATATCTGATCATGAAAAGATGGCTGTTAGAGCAAATTTACCAAGATGCAATGTGGTTGATGGTCAAATTTCAATGAAAGCAACGGGTAAATGAGCGAAGTGAGAAGGCACTCAAGATGAATACCTAAACTTTGCATTGACAACTGAGTTTAAAAGCTCCTTAATGCAAAAAGTAATTCCTCACTCTTTAAAAATAATTCTCCGAGTGGGCAGAATCAGAGGCGTACGCAGCACTTGAAAAGTGAGGAGGTCGAGGGCGTAGCCCCAGAAAATTTTTAATGACCACGCCCTTCAGGCGCTCGGAAAATGAGGTAAATGCCCTTTGCAGCTACATTTTGCGTCGTAAACATAGCTGCAATCAACACCAAATAGACAGAGGTCGTTTTTTAAATTTGCAGTAAAATTTACACCCATCATTGGAAATTACTCTGGTAAAGTGAAAAAAGAAAAGTTGTTCCAGCAACCGTTCAACATGTCAAAGACAGATTACAAATTGTTTCTCTAAGCTTAGTGCAAAATGATTTGCCTCTGGTTCGTCTGGTCTTTCGATCTTATTATTCGAGGAAATTTCTTCTTTCGTTACTTTATAATTGTCTAGTCGGTCGATGGCCTCATTTTTTGCAAGAAGCTTCAGCAAAAGAAATTGTTGTTGCCATTTGTATCATTTCATGCACGTGATTGTACAACTCTTCAAATCATTTTGATGAGATTGTTTCAAGCAAGGCAGCAAACAGGGATCCCTATAGCCAGCGGCATGTTCAAGCTGAGATATAACAAGAGATATTGAAATGAGTGGGTCTGTAGGCAAGACCCCAGGAAAATTTTTGAAGATAAGCATTCTACTTTGGCTTAGAATGCCTCTTCCAGCAGTATTCAAGCATTTCTAAGAAAGCAAAACCTTGCTGCGAACCCTTGAAAAACCATTCTGTGCTTACTTTTCAAGGATCCCAGAGACCACTTCTTGACAGATCTGTCCGACCCCCCCCCCCACCAATTTTATTACATTTTTGTGCGAATCTTGAGGACCAACTTTTTTAAAAGTGGGGGGTCCGGACCCCCCATTCCCCCCTTGGGTACGCCACTGGGCAGAATTTCTGAAGAATATGCCCCTTGGGTTAGGTTATTTGAATTATCAATCATATTATCCTGCGGATTTTTTCCACCAAGGTGGGTGGAAATAACGACGAATCTGTGAATTTGTGTGTGCTCCTCAAACAGAATGTTTTCCAAGCAATCATAGCCCATTCTTTTCAACGTCATTACGTAAAATAAACACTGAAAATAGTCTGAAATTCTCTTTAAATTTTTCAGTGGAATATCTAGAGATCGATGAGCGGAGTTTAAAACGTCAATGGGCCCTACGTCCAACGTCCAAGAAAATTCAACTGATTGGAAATTTCCTTTTTCAAATGCCAAAATGAGTGAGGAAATGTCGGTTACCTTGAGGCATGTCTCTTATTTCAAATCATAACGAAAATATAGCATCCTTAAACTACTTTGATGTTTTTGTAACGAAGGAAGAAATACATTAAAATTTGCATACCTATGCCAGCAATGATATCTTGTGCCTGAAAGATAAAAATTTTCAGGTGATACATAAAAATGTATAAAAAACAACGCTCGATCCAGGCTCTTTTGCTGGATAGCTAAAAGGTCTATTAAAGCTGCCTTTTTTGTTACAGGACTTCACTGCGGGGAAGGGCTAATTTGTTTTAACGACGCTTGAGATGTTTTTACTCTCATCCACGTAGTCTCTTAGAATCAAAATATAGAATCTACGTAAAAACTTGACACTAATCTTTTACTCCATTAGTTGGAGATTTTGTTTAGTAACTTAGCTTCTCATTAATAGCTCTTTGAGGAGCCAATCAAAATATATGCGTCTTTTTGGACATGATGGGCGACACCGCTCTACATGCCTCTTGATTTTCGATTTTGAAGTCCTGTTACCACTAGGCTGAATGGCATTCGGAAAGAAGATTAGTCACTGAGGAGGATTCCCAGGGAGGGGGGCACCCTTAACATGAACATATGGGGAGGTAAGTCCGATATTTCTGGGTCTGAATATTTCCAAAAGTGATATATTTTGGGTCCAAAATAATTGAAATCATAGCCATGATACTTTTTGGGCATAAAACATAGTGGAACTGATCTTTCTGTGTTCTGTAGAGGCAATCCTGGCTTCCATTGACATTGTTTCTGGACTTTTGTGTTCATTTACAGGTGTCAAAGCTTAAAAGTAGGTGATATTTTGGAAGCTGAAGTGATATTTTTGGGCTACCAGAAAATTTCTCGGACTGACCCCCCGGATGCATATGTGCTGAGTGCCCTCTCCCTGGGGGACGATGGATTTGCAAAATGACAACAATTAGACAGAGTACACTTAAAGAGGAAATACTAACCGTTTCTGCGTCTTGTGCTCTAAACACGTGACAAACAAATCTAGTTGCAAATGAGCAAGTTGTGTCCCTAGCGTCAGAAGAAGTCAACAATCAGAAAACAATGCCTCGAGACTTTTCGCATGAAGATACTACATTAAAAATGCCAGGAGGATTACTAGGAAAGTACTGTGATCAGTAGACCCGATTGCCAAAAAAGATGCAATTATTCTGTAGATTTTAGTTTAGGAACAAGAATAACAAATTTAAAGATTTTAAATGATATCTGTATATTAAAATTGCAAGCAAAACTAAAATATCTGACCAGAGTTAATTAACTCTGATCTGACGTTTTACGTGATCATTATTTTCAGCATTCTGTTTTTTCGATCCATCCCATCCACTACGAATGACCCATAAAAGGCTATTTATATCCTTTATTCGAGTAATCTTATCACAATATCACTATACTGCTTGCTCTTCTATAGAATTTAAAAATTAAATCGACAAAGTTATTGCGATAGCCGTTTCAGATGCCTTAAGGCTAGAATGATTACATGAGTCTCAGTTTTGCATTGAACAGGATCATGTTTATGGCTTCAAACTGAGACACATGACTAGACAGCTTCAAAACAGGGACTGATTTAGGCCAAGTCACCCGCGTTTATTTCGCGACCGATCAGATCGCTACGTTCTCAATATGGTAAACTCGCGTGGGTATTGTCAGCGTTTGATTGGCTTATTAGTTCAAAGTTCGAATTTTCGAAGCGAAGGGACGCTCGATGTGACGCTCGAAGTGACGTTAAACTTTTCTGTCGACGTTCGAAGTATATAAGATGTTCGATGTTCTTCAAATTTTTCGTAAAATTTTTGTCCCTGTTTAGAAAGCCTTTCGGAGTGGGTCCTTGTATGAGTGAAGCTAAAAACGTCAAATGAAAAACGTTGAACGAATACAAGGAATCATGTCATCAGTCTACCTCAAGCCTAGAATCCACGGGGTACTTTTCAATTCAGATCCAGATCTTATTTATTACAGCACATCAGCTTGCACCCGTTAACCAAGTTTTATGTTGGTATCACAATTTAAAAAAGTCATTGTGATAACAACTTTGAATGCATGACACTTTCATCGTATTTCAGTTTAAAGAAAACAAAAAGGAGCATTTTCGTTTTATATGGGCATCTGATCTCTATTGGTAAATCAAATTGCCCATCTTCATCAATGAGGGTCCCACTGTTAGTAGGGGATGGAGAGGTGGTAGGCACTTTTTGGGTTTGAGAAACGTTGTCCGGTAGGTGCGCTATGTTTCGTGTATAATTAGTACACTTTGGAGGTTGTTTTGAAATATTTGGCATGATGAAAGCCAAAGTGTGTTCTTCTCTGCAACATTGTAGCACTGTAGAAAAACAATATAATGCCCCTACTACTGATTTACTATGTAGCAATGGGTATACTTATGGACTTATGGGGTCTAAATATTGAGCAAACTTTTAGGTTTTTCAAGCATATGGTTGACCCCCCCCCCCCTGTCACCTACCATAAAGTGCACCTCTAATGGATGTCAACCATTGCTCACCTTCTAAGGGTGTTTAGGTGCCGTGGTGTAATCTTTTGACTTCACAGCCAGAACGGACAGGCGGACAGAGTTCCATCCCGTGTGGAGCCCTAACCGTTATAATAATCATCATAACAGGGGGTAGCAGATTCGACTAGAAATTCTCTACTTCGGCTGATCCAGCGCTTGGCTCAGCAATCCTCTACTTCCTCATTCACCATCTACTTGATTTCTGAAGGTAATGAAGTCCCGGAAGGGAGGGGGGTACTTAGTCTACGAACATACGGGCAGGCGCCGCTGGATAATCTGCAAAGCTACCCTGTCCCGGAGTCAAATTCTTGAAATTGATACCTTATCCCAGAGTAAAATTTTTCTTAAACAATACCCTATCCTTTGTTTCTTCAGACAAAATTGTGCCCTGAAAAGGAAATTTGTAAGAAATCTATTGAAATATGTGGAAATACTGCCATCCTAGCGATTTGAATCACATTCGCAGAGCGCAAATGGCCTAAAACGATCTTTCGGGGGTTAAAAATGACAAATATGGACCATGTCACGGAGCCAGTTTTACAAAAGTGATGCCCCTGTCCTGGAGTCGGAATCCTGAAATGATCAGCGGCGATCAGCGGCACGTCCCCGTACTGATGTTGGACAAAAACTGAATAACAACACAAAATCGTTAAGAGCATAATCCAAAATCAAAAGTAAAATCTTTAAATAGAGATAGATCTACATACCCAGTAATAAATCCAAGTAACTGAGGATCATCATCTCCTAGGCCACATGAAGACGTTTCTGTATAGGAATATTTTGCAATAGTCTAAAAAGTTAAGTTATTGAAATCAGTAACAATCAACAATTTTTTATCAAACGTCGAAGTAATACTTCCAAATAGAAGTTGCATTAGCTTAAGATAATTGCTAAATATTGACATTAAAACTGCTAATGCGTGCCATTAGCATTGGAATGGCTTATCCTAGCTTCTCGGAAGATTTTGATCCAATAGCCACTACTAAGAAGCTAGGGACTAGCAAAGGTTACTGTTATCTGTAGTTCTTCTTCTTGCTCTTCTAGAAGTGGCTTTCTGTCAAAATCGCCTACTACTCCACAGCGATATGACTGACTTGAATCAACTTTATTTCGAAATTCAAGTTAGAATCTCTGCTATTAAATATACTATACTTGGTAGGTCAATAAATGACTCGGCGTCTGAAAAAACTTTTGCTCCCGCACATTGAAACAATAATATTGAAGACTGTCTTGTTTATTCCCGATATGTCCGATTACATTCCGTATTTACTCGGCTTTAATCGGCCTCTCATTCCCGTCAAAATGAGAGATTTTCTGCAGAAAGGCCCGTTCCCAGGGGGGGGGGGGGGACTTGGTAGTTCAAGGTGACGTACCCGTTGCAAAATTTAGGGTCTCGAAATCTGCGATTTACTACCTCTTAGGGTAAAAAAATATTCAAATTTACTACAGCGTAGGGTTGTGAAGATTGATATGATAAGTTCACGGAAATTTAAGAAAGTTTGATGAACTGAATTGCTGTTTGTAAGATTCTGTAACGACAGAGATCAACCAGTTATTCAGTCTCCTCACGTTATGGAAACCTATCAAAACAAATTTCTGATCAATGATGGACCATTACATTGACCATACTGTCATAAACTCACGCTAAGAGAAGGTCCTCCCATCCTAATCCTACCTTTACTTCTACACCTGTATTATTTCAAAGTAAATAGAGGTTGTTTTCTTTCTCATGTCTGTCATACAATAGCAGCATTGTTTCTGGAACAATCAACCTATTGTTATTGGTGCATACGGAAGCCAAAAGTTACTACCGCTTAGGCTAAAAGCTACTACCGCTAAGGGCTTAGGGTTTTGCAACATTTTGCAACGGGTACGTCACCTTGAACTACCAAGTCCCCCCCCCTGGGGGCCCGTTCGAAAACTTGCAAAGAACCAGTGAAACAACAAGCTAGATTCTCCCTTTTTCTCCTTCTTGGTATGATGACAATTGTCATGTGTTCGTGAATTTTGTCCTCTTGGGGGAATGGAATCCTGGCTGAATAAGTTATTCATGTTAGAAGAAAGGCTTGTTCATTACCTCAAGGGGATACCACGTGCTAAAGCGTGCTCAAGTAATCGTTGTGAGGTAAAAATATCTGGAAAGCTTGCTTGTAACTTTAGCACGTTTTAAAAGGACTCTAGAGAGAATCTTTTAAATAGAAAATCACTTGCAAATTCCAAAAGGAGTCACCGATCTTAGCTTGGAAGAATTCGAAAAATAATTGAACATGCTAGCTATTAAATCAGATATTGAAAAAATAGCCATGCTTGAACATTCGGGGAACAGTGGTTCTTTGAATGCCTGGCTTTTTTGATTAACTTAGTAGCACATCAAACTTGCCTCCAGAATTTACCAGGCTAGCCTACAAAATAATGTTCTGGTCATCCGATGGAATATATATCCCTTGGAACCAAATGTTAAATATGGATCTTAAGCTCTCTGCCTACAAAATAGCCACCAACTCTTTTAAATTTCGTGAAGACCGTGCATCATCGTCGCTTCTGAGTTATACTACTGTTCAATGTTAAACTTACTTAAATTGCTATTTCTGCCGCCAGGTTTTAGGCCAGATAAAAACATGATTTCTAATTCTGTCGTACAGTTGTATATTAAGATAGCGATGTGTGTTTAAGCTTAAACATACTAATATAAAAATGTGCTATACGATAACGATAACTATCAAAATTTTAACCTCAGGGCTAATGATGCAACTTTGTTTCGTACATGCAATGCAAATGCTGCATTGGATGCTGGAGCAAAATTGCACTGCATAACATATACCTAATCAGCTAAAGGTTTGTTTTATCCATTTCAAGTCATGTGAGCATACTCTTGGGAATCTTAAGTATTATGCTCCTTTTGCACTCGTGGCACAACTTTGCATGCTACAAAGTATACCAGAGAAAATCAAAAACTGTTTCATCAGGAAATTGATCACATGACTTGAAATGGGTGTAAACAAAGCTTAGCCGATTTTGTCTATTGTGTTAAGCAATGCAGTAGAGTTTCCGCAATAATTAGCCGCAACGAAGCTTATTTTCGTTGCATGCAGTTCTACAAAATAGCATTGTACGAAATGAACGAGCAATGGTATTTTGTATATAGACAATTTAGCTATTCTACAAAAGAGTCTGGATCGAGCGATATTTTTATATATTTTTATACGCAAAGTTCGATCGAGTGGCGTTAGGGCTTCTATCGCTGTTGTGCACATTCGAAAATTCTTCAAAATTTAAACAAACGTCGCTCGATTGAGGTTCTTTTTCAGAATAGCTAAAAGGTCTTTTCTTTACACATCAGATAATTGTTTTACATACTTCACCAGTCTGCTTCTTTGCAAGTGAAATATCTCTTTCCAAGAGACTTATTGTTATATCCTGAGAATCAGAAGCGAAAAGAGACTAAGACTTGAAACAAAAGATTTTCTAGATAAAACTTTAGAGACTTGAAATAAGGTGAAATATTCATGCCACATTAATAACAATGTATGTCTCATCAAAATATTCGACGGGAAATTGATCTTGAATCAAAACGCTTCCTAGCTACCTTGAAAAAAAGATGAATAAGATGAAAAGCAAGCTGGAATTTTTGTTATCATTTGTAATATAAACATTTTACAAAAACATATTACTTGAGGCACAGTGTACGAACTGCTTTGCAAGGACGACGCCATGACGATACCAAACGGAGCAAGGATCATGACTTTCCCTGGCCATGACATATAGAAGATAATGTTAAACTACAACTAAATACACAGTAACAGAAGGTTAAAACAATCATTTTTACTGATGAATATTTCAGCTATTTTCTAAATTGGGTCTTGTTATCAGGCTATACTTGCGCCAGTTTCACATTGGATACCAGTCAAATATGACCAATGACGATAAACTACCAAATCCTCGGCCAAGAGAACAACAATGACAACAACTGCCTCTGTCACTGCCTCCTGTCCAGCGTCCCCATCGTTCAAGATTTGGCACCTGTGCTATCGAAATCGCTGATTTTCAGTCATTCTAAGTCGAAATAGTTTCCTGAGCGAAACTCATCGCTGTTTGACCATGGATAATATGCCTAATATCCAAGTGGAACAGATTTTCACCATACGATAAAATCTGTGGCAAAGCATCGTTTGAGGGGTTGGTGATCTGGACAAATGGTCGTAAAGATTCAGTATCTGCAGCCAGAAGAGCTTTCCCAGGGGCGTAGATAGCATCTCAAACTTAGGGGGGGGGCATGACACTTCGGGGGCACTTTTTCCTTAAGAAAAAAGGGGCATTTTCTTGGAATAAAAAGGGCACTTCTTTGTTTACTCCAAAATTTTGGGGGGGAGGCACGTGCCCCAAGTGCACACACAGTTCCTACGTCTATGATTCTTTTCGTTGAACGTCAAAAGAAGGACTGAGCAACAAAAATGCTCTGAATCTTCCATTCTATCGCTTGGTGCTTTTTTATTCATGGTATCCCTAATAGTATGACTGAATTTTGTGGAATTTTAACTCACGCTGCAGCATGAACTCACAAAGCAAGACCAACAAGGTACTGAAACACAAAATGCTTGCTGAACACTCTCTTTTACTGGAAAAAGCATTAAGAGTTTTGAAAGTGACGGAAGAAAGCACATTTCTAAGTATACAGTCAGCTTTAGAAAATCAAATTCTTACAAAAATTAATTATCTTCTATTAGACATATTGACACTGCTAACAGTGTTGACACTTCTATTAACACTGCGTATGAAAACACGCTAATTCTGACAACAAGCAAAAGAACATTGTAGGGTTCCAATCTACAGAACGGACCAATGTGGTCTCGAGATACCATTTGAATAGAAGATATCAGTTACCACGTAGCTTTTACTTAAAAACTTCTGGTTCAAATGTGCTCTAGATTTTGACTTTGTAAACTTGTATTTACGGTGCTTGATCAATGACTTTGCAATTATCGAGCATTTAGGTCAAAGAATAACAAATTTAGGTGGACACTCCGAAAGTGCTGATATCTTATTGAAACCTTCCTTTGTTCAGCCAAAATAAGCACTTCTCTAAAACAACCCAGTTTTGATTGGCCCTGGTGCCAGACAGACTTCAGAGCTATATGTATTTCTTCTTTTGGATTTCAGATATGCTAAGGCCTTGTTTATATGAGGAAAAACACCTCACCTGCCAGACCCGGGGCTGAGAGGCGAGGTAGATTTCAGTCACTGTTTATATGAGATTTTTCACCTCACCTGTCAGCCCCGGGGCTGAGAGGTGAGGTGGAGTAAAGTCTCTCTTCCGTGAAATCAGGATGAACTGACCAATGAGAATCAACGAATAGATTCAATTCACCTCACCATACCGGTGGTGTTTCGTTTATATGGAAAAATTTCACCTCACCTAGGTGAGATTCCACCTCTAGTGAGGTGGGACTTCACTATACCGGTGGTGTTGTGTTCCTCATGTAAACGCGAAATGAAAGAACAAAGGATTTTATTGGAAGGTGGAATCTCACCTCTCAGCACCGGGCCTGGCAAGTGAGGTGTTTTTCCTCATATAAACAGGCCCTAAGAGACACGTCTATTTGAAAGAATACATGCTTCGAATTAGACATCTCCATGAGCAAAGATTCTTTGTGGCTGTTTATTGTATGGGACTAACCTCTTGGATTGCTTGCGAATCATTTATTCTTTCTAATGCCTTTTTAATACCATCTTGTACAATTTTTGAGCTGCCATTCTGAAAAAGAAATTCTCCCTCGTTTAATCCATTATGCACTCTTTGCTCGTTTCAATGCTTCAGCACCTAGTAATTGAATTACAACGATGGATCTTTCCATGCAAAAATATCAGAAGGAGGCGAACAGTTATATCACTTTCCTAATTTATAATGTCAATATCTTCGCATCCAAAATATTAAATATCATATAAAGGAAAGACATCCATGCTTTCAAAATTCATATGTACGAATTATGACTAATAATCATGTTACACTCTGAAAAGCAAAAGCATGATGGAAAATATGATTGTCAGTAAAATTTGGCACTTGTTTAAAAGATGGTTTTCCAAAGCTAACATCCATCCAACAATTATAATTCACTTCGACTGTACAGTGTGCGTTAGAATTTACTTTGTTGCATTAAAGGCACAAAGCGAAGAAGTGTCAGTTATACTGGTCACTTTCATTATGTGGTTGAAGTGTAGGTTTTTGAAGTGTAGGTTTATGTTCATTTGAAGTGTAAGTTTATGTTCAGTTGCACAAAAAGTATATGGAATTCATTTTCCTCCGAAATTTAATGGTATGTTTTAATTACAGTGAAGGTGAAGGTGAAGTTGCGGTTTTCGGAGTCAAGCCCTGGGATCGCAGAAATAGCTTTAAGCGCTAATCGAGTCTATGACCCCTTATCATGACGCTCAAAGGTGCTGGTGGGATTTGAACCCCGTCCGCCTGACTGTTCTGGCTGCAAAGTCAATGGATTACAACATGGCACCACAAAACCTTCACAGTGTTCAATGCGTTTTTTCGAAATCTCTGCTTCTCAGTATTGAGTTCATGACTAAGTGTATAATCTAACTGCTTTATCAAAATGGTTTTTCAGACAAGAAAGCAGAAACTGATGCTATCACTTAGCTTAGCATATATAGTATAATCACACGAGAATTAAGGCTATCCAGTCGTTCTAACCAAATGGTGTATCGCCCTATTACGTACGATCAAGTAACTGACACGAGTGCTGTCGAATTTACAATCTCGCAATGTTTGCTTTGATCCCATTGTGCTTGGGCTGTAGCATCTTGGTTGGGGAAGCAAAACCCCCTTCCTAGCTCTTGACTTGTAACATGTAGAGAAGCCATATTTGCTGTGCTGTAGTTCATACTTTTTAAGTAAGAATATTCAAAATAACCCAGAAATGGCACTTATCACTGCTTTTGTCAGCATTTTTCTTTGCAGTGTTAAGAAAATCAGCATTTGCGGCCAGAATGAGGAAAAATGCCATAATATCAATTTGGAGCACAATGTCCACCCAAACACAATGATCATGATACAACTTTCCTCCATAAAGGTAATTTGAAATGCTTTAATTTTGCTAATTTTTTGTAAAACTTGAAATTTTGAGAAGGATTTCATTTTAGCACATAAAACAATTGAAAACATTGCATTCAGTTTGCTGCATATCAGAAATATCATTTTGGATGAAAATCGTGCTTCAGAAGCTACTTCATCGCATTATGCATGATTTGACTGATTTGTCACTCCTTTTAACCACATAAAGAAAATAATAGCTTTAATGGGGGCTAGCTTTATATGCTGATTCTTATATTTTCAAAACTTACCTGCTTGGAGCTCTTCTACACCCAGTCTGGTTGGTGCCAACTATTGCCAGTCAAGAGCTGGGTGGGATTCCCCAAAACAAAAATACGAACCAAACCAAAGCCAAACGTGTGGGAGAGCCCAACCAAGAAAGGTCTGCCAGATTCAGTCTTATATTGTCATCAAAAGGTAAGACTGCAGGATCTTTTTTCAATCACCCTTTTCCAATCCACACTTAAAAACAAGTGATTGTGCAGTATTTGATATAGATCTTTTTAAGTTTGAAATTACGAGCAAATAAGTTAAAAGCAGTTGCATTTCTATAAAAGCTTTCCTGTGCGAAGAAGTTGAACCTGAGTAATGATGGGAATAGGTCGATACCACTCTAGGCAAATGATTTTTCTACAGCATAAAGCTATTAAGAATAAGTAATATTTCGTATACATACCTGCCCAACATCGACTGAACATATGTAGACAACTTGAAAGGTGGAACGAGATCTGTAAATTGTGATATTAGTTAAAGCAAACATTCATTTAGTGGAAATTACTCATTTTTTTAAGTTCATAAACATCTTTTTAAGTTCAAAGCGACGGTTTCTCCTGCAAAAATGAAATCTCCATCTACTCAGAAATTCCATTGATTGAATATTGGCCTTCACAGTGAGTTTTTTCTAGTTGTCAAGATGAATCTTGATCGTAACCCCATAGATATTTTGAACATGAATACTCTAGAAGTAGAACAACATGGAAGTTTGATGCTGAAGAATGCCGCGAGACTGAAACAGCTTCGAATTTAAATTGAGCCCCTATTTGGTAAAGATTACATGCTCAAGCCTTGGTGAAATCTAGAAGGCATTTTTACTTTCCTGGACGTTAGCAATTTACCAAAACTCCAATGCCAGCCAAAAGTCTTGGAACGCCTTTGCTAACTTTGCCTTGTTTTGCAATTTCCCCCTCTACTACTAAGAACAGTGTTGTTCTGTGATGATAACATAGCGAAGACAGGACGATTTGCGACTCTGTTGGAATGCCGGGACAATAACCTTTCAAATCAAAATTGTTTTGGAGGTGAGGGGGTGTTTAAACCTACTTGCTATGGCTAGAAATTTGGATTATCTAGAAATGACCTAAGTGTTCCAAGGACTTTTGGCAGCCATTGTAGCTATTCAGTTCTACTTTGATTGGACATCCCGTTTAGTAAAACACATTTTGCAAAATTTGTACTTAACTGAATTGCATTTCAAGATTTCTATTCCCAGCTTCTCTCACCAGAGTGACTGGTGTAAAGTCAGTTCATTTCAGCACATAACACAATTGAAAACGTTGCATTTAGTTAGCTGTAAGCTCAATAGGTGCGCTATTTAATTTGTTTAGTGATTTCATAAAATAAAAGGTCTTCTTAGGAGGGTGTTACTACGACCCCTTTAGCCGATACCAGTAACTAGTGACCTTAAATTTCATTTTTGTCTCAAATTTCATTCTGGCAGTCACAATGAATTCATCATGCCTCATTTCTGGCAGCAGAGTTACATGTAGCTCTTAGCTTGAAGCTACACTGTTTGACCATTTCACAACTATTGATGCCTCTTGCGTGGAGTGGTTGAGAAACTTTCCTTGGTGGTTGGCTTGCACATAGATACATTCTTCGTTGAAAGTGGCATTTTTCGAGACCTAAGCTATTCATCATGAAAGTTCATATTTGTCTCCAACTCTAATCCAGAGCTTTGGCATTTTGGTATAAGGAAATTCCTGAAGCAAAGTGAAACTATACATTGAAGTCAAAGGAAAATTAAAAGCTGCAGCACAGGTACGTTCTAGCAGATAAACCATAAAAAGATATCCAGAGAAAAATTGTTGCACTGGGTGAGTAAAAAAATGCCCGGCGTTTGAAAGGTAATGCTCCCTAAGTATATGAGCAATGACAATTCGGAATATTCGATCGAATAGCTAACATGTTCAATATTTTTTTAAAATTTCCTGGCTAAAATCGGTCACGCCGTTCAGATTCTGTAATCGATTTTCTAAAATGAATCCCTTTGTCAAACCTTAAAAAAGGTGCTAAAACTACAAGCAAGAATTCCAAAGTGTTTACCTCGCAGCGATAGCTTTGTCTATATCAAAGTCAATTCAAACCTAAACAAATACAATGCAACATTCTGCGCCGTCCAAAGCAGAAACTGACATGACGTTATTTGGTTCTGGCTATGAACGGCACTTAACAAATCCTTTAACAACAATCAGAACAAAAGGAAAAATGTATAATTAGATAAAAAGACAAAAAAGTAAAGCAAAAAAAATAAAAAATTAAACACTCTGTGCACCATGACATCATTCCGACTCCAGCTTTGACAGGCGCTTGCATGCGCTAACCCTGGTGGTCAAATTGATGTGAAAAATAATCTGCACCGGTAAAGCTTGTGCTAAGATGGTTGAGATCTACAACCCTCGCCAAAACCTGTTGTCACAAACAAATATTTTCAGCATTTTTCGACAAAAATCACAGTGCCTACTCATTCAACTGAAATATTCTGTAAACCCCCCTTCCCCCCAAGTCAATGTCTTGACTCAGGAGACGTGCTGCATGATTTTTTCCGAGTTACAGAAATCAACAACATTGACTTGGGGGGTAAAGGGGGGCATTGGCTCTTCAGATCTACTTTTTTTCGTTTTGTGACAAGGGTTTTGGCGAGGATTGTAGGTTGTCTTTCAGCATCCTTTAGCACGTGTTTTCCTCTTAGCAGGTTCAAAAGCCTTCCCCCTTGTGTGAATAACTTATTCAGGGGGATTTCATTCTCCGATGAGGACACAATACATGAACACATACAAGAGATTCAAGAGTCACTATTGCTAGGAAGGAGAACAAAGGGAAATCTTGCTTGGTGTTTTCACTCGTTTTTGCTGGTTTCCAAAAGGGGCTTTCTGCAGAAAATCTCCCATTTCAACTGGAAGGAAAGCCAGGTAAATTACTGAGCCTAATTTGACTTTTCGGTGATAAAAAAAGACAGTTTTCATTATCATTGCTTTGATATTCAGGAAGCAAAGAATTCTTTCAAACGCCGAGCGATTTTATTGACTCACCCAATACATCAACAATTTTGTCAGACCAAAATGCTAAAGTTCTAGTTTACAGTTGAGGGTAAGTATAAATTTTCAACCCCAACTTACCCCAACAATGACTTATTTTTGTTCCAAGGGGGTATTTTGGGCCCCTTGCCTATATCCAATTTCCTGATTCTTATAGCACTGTTGCGTACCTGAACTGACCTACCTCTATGAGGAGGCAAATTGAAAAATCTGGACCTATTAAAGATGTAACACATTTCCAGCAACAAAACAGTTGCAAGTGGTCACAGAATAGGCTGATGACATTCACCTGGGCCTTGTTCCTTTGAGTTGCATTGTTATTTACCGTTGTTGTCACTCCGCTAAAACTTAATCTAACCATTTGACTTCGACGCTGCAAAATGGGATTTATAGGGGTATTGTTGGGGGAGGGAGATTGGAGCGAAAACAAGGACAAATGTAGTAAGGACTAATGCAGCAAAAACGAGTGAAAACACCAAGCAAGATTTCCCTTTGTTCTCCTTCCTAGCAATAGTGACTCTTGAATGTGTTCATGTATTGTGTGTTCAAGCAGATAAGCTTCAGTATTCAGTAAAGAAAAGACGTACTAATTATTTTCGATTTTGATAGCTTTGAACATAAGGAAAATGTAATTCTCCATCTACTGATAGTAGGTTTTTGAAAATCAAGGATTAGTCATTGTTACTATGACACAATGGAAATTAAGAATGTCATACATTTTAATTTTTACTGATTTAAGTAAATATAGAGAAATTGTACATCAAATACAAGCTCTGGTTCTGGTCATGTGACTACGTTTATAACAATAAAGATTTAACAGTTCATAGACAACTACGTTTTAGGAAAATTAAGTGTGTTTCAGCATTCTAGCACATGCCAGTTGAGAGTAGAGCCATTCTGTCCCCTCCCTTCCCCGAAGAAACAAGGGAAGGCTTAACATTCAACTCTCAAGGCAGCAATATGAGCAAATAGGGCATTCAGGTTCAAGTCAACTATCGAGAAACGCTGTTAAATGTAAAGTAAAGTTATCGCTTTTATATAGCGACTTTACTACCGGGTGTCCCAAAAAAAGCATACAGATTTGGTGGACCCCAGCGACTAGAATATAGCGTGAATCACTCTGGAATGATTTTCAAAACATACCTCAATAGCTAACTTGAACATAGATACCTCGTTTGTAGATATCGGTTCGTTGAGAGTGAAGATATTAATCTTCAAAGGACAAATTTGCCTCCACCTCGAAACCAGAGCTTTGGCGTTTGGGCCTAAGCAAATTCTTGAAGCGCAGTGAATATTATCAACAAAATTTGAAGACGGCACAACAGATGTGTTTTCCAAAATACAGTGTATGTCAGACCTATCGCCAAGGAAGCTTCGAAATCAGCTTCATTATCGACAATTGATTTTACTCTTACTATTACATCGGTGAAAAAATCTCCTTTGAGCATCAACACACTCGTGCAACTGTCGAATCATTCTTTGAAGCGAATTTGTTATCAGATCTCTCAGGAGTCAAGACTGGAAGGTCTAGAGATCTTTTGGGAACCAAAACATGTCTCCTATCTTGTTGATGACCCACCTGGGAAAGCAGCTTCGAAGATACGTCATGATCAGCCTGATCTCGAGAGATCTGATAACAAATTCTTTTCAAGGAATGATTCGACGATGTCAAAAGCGCGTTGAGCTCAAGGGAGTACTTTCACAGATGAATAGCATGTGTGATTTCGGAGCTTCTTTGACGATAGGTCTCACATAAACTGTATTTTGTAAAACACATCTGTTGTGCCGTCTTCAAATTTCGTTGATAATATTCACTGCGCTTCAAGAATTTGCTTAGGCCCAAACGCCAAAGCTCTGGTTTCGAGGTGGAAGCAAATTTGTCCTTTGACCTTTGAAGATTAATATCTTCACTCTCAACGCACCGATATCAAAAAACAAGGTATCTATATTCTTATTGCTAGGGTCGACGAAATCCGTATACTTTTTTTTGGGACACCCGGTATAATTCAATATTCAAGGGCGCTTTACAATTCTATTACCCCCTCAGCTTAGGCATTTTTTTCTCCCTTTGGGCGTTTTTTATTTACACAGTGAGCAGTCTTACAGTTAGCGCTTCTGATTTTTTTATTGCCTTCATCACCGAGGTACCAATTTTACACCTTGGTGAGGTGCTGTACCTATGATACCGGTGTTTCCAGGTGGTCACCCATCCTGGTAATAACCTGGCCCAACCATGCGTAGCTTCGGTGATCAAATGGGAACTGGTGTATCCATGGTGGCAAGTCGTAGGTCTCTAATTGAATTCAAATAAATCCAAATCTAACTTCTTCCTAGGCTCAAGCAAATCTAGTGCATATTGTTGGACACCCGTTGCGTCGTTTCACTTTCATCCAAAAGGCCGACAAATGTTGGCAGGGGATCCTCTGGGCAATGTAAAAGTACTATAATATTAGATAAGTGAACCAGATGTGTTGATAATGACGACTGTGGAAGTTCTAGATTCCCAAACAATTTAAAAAAGTTTCCAAATCAAATAAGATTTAGAATCATCTGGCAAACATCCAAAGAAATTCAAAGAGGGCAATTGTTACTGGAAGCAAAGACAATGCCACATTTAAATACAGCAACAGAAATAAATCGAGCAATGGCACTTCCCTGCGCCTTTAAAAGTAATAGCTATCCACCTGAACTCTAATTTGTTCCCAAGTGTGTTAATGCTCTATAATAAAATGCACACGTGTATGAGTATGAAACCAACCTCTCTTTGGCATTTTCAGGATGCAAATCATCTTTTAAAGTTGATTGTTCTGCCTTGCTTGAATTAGTCAGCTTGTAACGTTGTTGCAAAGGAGTAAACCAACGGTTATCTCCAAATCTTCCCTGTATAGTAAAATACTGTTTCACAATGCTGAGGGTTTCTCTGTCCCTGAGCCTTATCACAGCAAAATTTCTAAACGTACTCTTCAATTTCGTTCGATGTCTAAGAAAGATCATCATTTTGCCATCAAGTGCAACAGATCGCATCCTTCCCTTTCTTTCTTTTAGTGTACTGTTTGCGCCACGCACTACTGTTTAGGACTTTTAAAAAAATTTACAAAATTTTGGCTGCTATTTCGAATAAGTCTTTAAAAATATGAAACAGCTGGTAAAAGTCACAAAATATTGAGCACTTGCTTTTCTTGGGAATGAAAGTTATACAATTTGGTCTATCGTAAGGTATTTGATATAATAGTGACGGCTCCTTGTTGCAAACTTTTGTAAAGGAAGCATAGCGACTGCTAACTGCACTATAGGAATACTACAGTGATTATACAGGAAATAATACATAGCTTCAAATAGATCATGTGCTTTCATATCTGAGGCAATAGCAATGGGACTATTGGACATTATGAGATTCAAAATTGAAACTGCCTGAAAACTTGAGTGCCTTGTCCTGCGTTTGTGTGTGCCTAAACTCGTGCCTATATTGGGTATGGGTTAATGGTAACGACCTTTACATGTTTTACCATCAATTTCTAAATACTGTTGGATCAGGTCTCTTCCCTGTCAGAGTTGCTACGTAGAGCAAGGAGAGTCCATTGATTTGGTCACATCGATAGGAGGAACCAAGGTACTATGTTCTAAAATTATCTTTGATTGCTAGATAGAAACGACTAATTAAATTTTCTGTTTTTCGTCACTATCTTATCATATCCAAATATTTCTGAAACTTTTCATACCAAAGACACTTCATAGTTAGGGCCGCCGAGAGGGGGCAAGAGGAGCAACTACTTGCCCCAGGGCCTCAGGGTCTAAGGGGCCTCATAATTAAAGATGTTTAAAATGTTGATTGCAGGAAGTGCCCTGAAATGCATGTTAAGCCAATCTAGAGGGCGCGATCGAAAAAATGTTTGCTTGCGCTTGCTCACAGGGGGCCTCATTGCGCAGTTTCGTACCTGGGCCTCTAAGAGCTCTCATAGTTGGTAAATTTAATAGAAATACTCAAGAATGCAAATTAGAAATCCAATAAGCATTTGGCTTCCTTGCAAGGCATATAAAGATAATGGTTAATATATGATGATACGATACCCAAAAATTTAACCCTATCTAGACTAGACTTCATGAAACTTTGGGGAGACTAGGCGGTAGTCTAGCTAGTCTTCAAACTTCTTTATTCTTATAACCAGAAGTGGTAGAGACTTGAAACTTGGCACAAGTATCACACAAGGCAAATTAACGTGACCAAGTGCTGACGTCAGCAGATACTGCTACATTAATTGTAAAACCACAAACTCTGTCGCGTCGTATCTCCAAATTGATGAAACATATTAACATGACATTTAAAACATAGGAAAAATTGTATACTTGTAAGTCATATTTTGAAATTTTTGCTTCGCAACGCTAATATTTTTGCTGGGAAAAATGTTTACAAATTGGATTTAACAGTGACAAAAATGCTTAATTGAGAGAAAAACACCCGCCAAATGATATGATGTTGCTCATTTTTCCAACAAGTGAGGCTTAACATAGCTTTTCATCAGTGCACAAAGCAACAGCCAATAATTCATGACGTTATCAAGTATCAATAAAAGCCTATATCAAGACAAATTCAGCAACGTTTGCTTCATTATCATAGAGCAATTGGTTCAAAAGTTATAATTGAAAAAGTATTATTCTATTTTGCAGAGCACTCAATTAAGAATTATGTCGAACAGCGAAATCCCCGAAAACAGCAAAAAGAAGAACAAGTTAAGAAAATTTTAGCAATCAAAATCTACCCATTGTGAAACTCTGTGTACTAATGGCTGGTCCAAGTTTCTTATAAAAGCGTGCAGTATCACTTAAATCAGAAGACGTTGTTTCAAGAAATTGTGAGATTGCATCCCCTCCCCCTCAGTCGATGTTAATTGGTGTTATCTTGGTTTGACATCATGTAAATTTGCATCAAGACGTTGCTTAGAATCACAACATTGACTGATGGGAAGGGGAAGTTACAGGGAAAGAAAGAGATTTTTCTGTAGCAGAGACAAGGGGGGTATTAAAGTTTCAGGATATTGCTCTCAATATATTTTGTAAAGGACTGTAGACTTCATGCGGCATTGGAAAAGGATCACTTAATAAGAGAATAAAAAATTTGAAAGCTGCAGAGATGTTGAAAGCAATGCTTTCCCATCACTTTCTTCTCAATTAAATGGCATTACCAATCCATCTTTGTCTTTAACGGCCTTACATTTTCATAAAAAGAATATGATAAATTTCCTGGGCTACTCAGCTTAAATAGAAAACCTCTTCTTTTCAGACTGATCAGAACACAATTAAATAGTCTACTATTAGACCATTTTTTCCTTTGGATAATGGGGCTACTCATCGGCTAGCAAATTTTATCATCATTAAGCATAGATTCTCTCTTTGTTGCTTCATTGATGTTTGATTACCTATCTGTTCTCTGTGTAGTTTTTGACCATGTGTTTTCTTTAATCAATATATCTAGCACTGAAATACAAGCAGGTGTGCAATTGTCTCTGCATATTTTCTTCTTTGTCAAGAAGTACAAACTTTTCAAAGGACCGATGAATGTTATTTTCAAATAGACAAAGCAAGTTCTCGTAAGCGCAAACATCAGGGGGTAACATAATTTTTCGCAAAAAATACATTGTCCAGGTGAATGATGATTGTTACATATTCTTATATAAAAAAATTCTTTGGAAGCAGGAAGAATTAACTAAATCTTAGTAACTTTTTTGGAGTATCGATTGAATTCTTACGAAAAGTTGACACTTCCAATGGCTTAAATCTACAGAGACCCATAAAAGTTGTAGCCACTGTTGTAACTAATAACGGTTTTTTGGCAACCTCTCATGATAGAGCATAAGCTTCCAGGGCTTCTCCATCGGTACAGAAACACAGTCTTTTGTTTACAGTCTTTCAAATGATACTGCAATCTTGGTATGGCTTTCTAGAAATAATGTCAGATGTTCTAAACTATAAACTTTGATGGAAAAAAGCATCTTAGAGGACATGTAGGCAAATCTTTGTTTGGATCTGGCTAAAACTACAACATATCGGGCAACTGTTCCCAGCAAATTGAGGTATGTACGTTAACTTCACAAAAAAGCGAGTTTACGTAATCGCTTCATCCTTTTGCTATCAATTAAAATTCAGTGTGAGTTGTATCTCTTCAATATAAAAGAAAACACCATCATCGTGCATCAAACTTCGGTTACATATGTATCATCGTGACTATTTGCTTTGCTGTCCTTCTGAATAAACTTACAGACCAACAGGTAGCATGTGTTGGTCTTGTAAGAAGTCTGAAACTAATATTGTGATTCTAGATAAGATTACTTCCTTACAGTGATCTCAAAGCACATTCAGATGTTCATTTCCAGCTAATGCTGTATTTTCCCACATTTTGAACGGTTATCAGATTTTATGAAATAAATATACTTACGACAAATAAAACATAGCTGGAACAAAATAGAAAATATAGTGAACTGCTTCTTCAAATCTCCGCCATAACCTTATAGAGTTTTCTCCCAAAACACAAAATGTGATAAAGTATATTCAACGAGTTTAAAATATTTCGCTAACAGGTGCTTTTTCCAGGGGGTTGTACAGAATTTTATTTGATGTATCATAGCAACACATCTCAGGTAATTAACCGTTATTACTTTATGGATCCAATAATTCTGTTAATTCTCCATTTTTTCACAAAGTTACTAAATTGCTCATGTGGAAGATTTGTCAAGATACCAAAGTGTTTCAGTCAACTCTGGTTTTTATGGTTGAAACTTAGTGCTGTTGCTGTTGCTATAGACGATTACTGAAAAGATGGCGTTACGGGACACTTGACCAAGATGCACTGCGCTCTGTAATGGGATCAACAGAAATTCGGTAGAAAGTCGAGCGTCAAATGCAATGCATCTACGTAAATGCAATTCGACCCCCATCTTATCAGTAATCCTCTATAGCTGTTCTCCTACCGATGTCGTTGTCGTTGTCGTTTTCGTTGTTGTTGTTGTTGTTGTTGTTGTTGTTGTTGTTGCCGTTGCTGCTGCTGCTGCTTTTGTTAATGTTGTTGTTTTATAAAGATGCAAAGTACCTTTATTGCAAGTCAGATCAGTGATATATTGATTAATTGTATTGTATTGTATTATATTGATTATATTGTATTGTATTGTATTGTATTGATTCTATTGATTAATTCAATTAACTGAATTTCAAAGCTATCCTTGCAAATTTGTTTGAAAGTTTAGGGGCACTATCAATATCTAATAGGTAAATAGAAAATCCTAATGAAACAATTTGATAGCTTGTGATAATGCATTAGGCATTTCAAATTCAAAACTTTAAAAAGTTCTCAAACTTAAACCAGTGCCTTAGCAAAATAGCCTACAATCAGTTGTAAAATTGTTGATCCATTGACAAAAGTAAGGTGCTTTGCCCAATCCTTTGCTGCAATATTAATGGGAAGCAACCGTTACTTTTCTGTTAGAAAATAAAGATTTACATCTTTCAGTCTGATTTCAATATTGCAAAGGGGGGAGAAGAGTACAATTCCAAGAAAACCTTATGTTTTAGAGTAGCTAACAATTGAAAACTGACTGTATGAGCAGACCCATTGTCCAAAGGAAGAAAGGGCATACGAAGCAAACAGCAAAACCTTGCTACGGTCACTAATTCGATCATTCGAACACTCTTTTCAAATGGTATGTGAAATTGGTCTAGAGAGGCACTATGAATTAAGTTGCAAGAAATCTGGAAACCCTAAAGGTAAGCTTTTGCTCACATTCTCGTAGATACTTTGTCCTTTAGATGCTGGATAAAGCAATGAATCGATTGAATCACTATTCATCTGCTCAGTTGTTTAGCTTAGCCTTGATTCTAACCAGCATACGAAGGAAGTTATAAATCCTTTCCAAACGAGAAAATGTTGTAAATGAACCGTAAATTTCTTTACAAGTGATATTCGTCTGCTTTTGCCACGTCACAAATGTCAATTGACAAGCTAAGTCTATCCTAAGACCAGAAAAAGAGTTGCTGATTTACAAAAACAAGATATATACTTTTCAAGAAATTTTTACATTGAAAACAGCATTTTCTTCCTTGGCCATGTTGGGAGGATTACTAAAAAGCTTAGCATATTGAAGCATTGTACTATGGTCCTCCATTTCGATGTGACAACACCTTGCGATCCCTATAGCTCCGAATTGATGAGAGCTTGGGACCACGTCATTTTTTCAGCAGGTTTGAAAGGGCATGGAATCCAACAATCATATCAGCATTTACATGAAAGGATGCAACCACTTAGGCACTCTTGCGCAGCATTCACTGCGATCATTTATTGTACCGGGTGTCTCAATAAAAGGTCCTCATTGTTTGAAACTCATCAAAATTCGATTAGCAAACATGTCATAAAATTTCTTTTCGATCTGTTTCTCCAGGATACAAAATATATCAGAAAATGATAGAGTATATTTTGCATTCAACTGATGCATGGAAATACCTTATTCTGGGCAACACTTTTCAGCCCAAATTGTAAATGTTGCCTAACAGCCATGATATTGAGATATTCATTACTTCTCTTCAAGTTTGCATTGATAGTTCTCGTTTCACGCTGTCATTTGTGATCAAAACTATAAGCTTGATATGCAAAAGAAATCATCTTGTAACAAATGCTTTTGCAGTATTTTTTAAAGCAAGACAGCCCAAAGAACAACTACATTTGCTAATTTTAAAGCTAACCATAACATCATCTTTGCATGGGAAACTTATTTGATCTACCTGGCAGAAAGAAAGAAATTTGAAGATTGGTGATGTTATCAAACTATTTTGATTTTCCAAAGAGGAGTAACCTTTTTGTGACGCTCGGTAGCCAAAATGATAAAAGCACTACTTGATTGTATTCATCAACAATGTTGCTTTTACAATGGATCATAGTCAATAGTCAATGTGCAATTTCTTTTTGAAGCAACACAAGTAAGATGAAGAAGCCCTTACCTTGATAACAGTAGCATTGATTGGTTGTCCTTTATTTGCTTTCAAAATAGCTGACATCTGACAAGCAAGCTTCTCGTTTATAAACATACCACAAAACTCGTCGATGCAATCGCCAGGAATTAGACCGTGCTGAAATGATATGGAATATTTCAAATAAGCCAATAACTTGAGAGATGTGTAATTTGTACATTGCACCTGAAACTTTTGTCATGACTCTTTGGATAAACATTACCTGGTGAGCAAAAAGAAACTTTAAGATGGTTGACCGGCTGTGGAAGACAAAATACGTGAGCGATATTTGAAACTGAAATTCTTGCGAATTCTGCTTGAAATACTGAGAATATGATTAATGCACTCGATATTTTCAACCCTATTTGAACCAGGATGAAATCTATGCAGTTCTGACCAGGAGGAGGCAATTTTCACCCCCTCCCCTCTTTTTCTCGAAATTTACAAAGGGATTTCTTAATTCAAATTGCAACTCTTGCTAACTAAGAGCAATTAGCAATTGAATAGACAAAGTGAGATTTCTATTGTCCATTATTTTCAATTTTTAGACTTCTAATCAGTGAAAATAGTTGAGAATGTTTGGTAGGGGGGGGGCAAGCCCCCCCCAGTCCATCAGCAGTGATGGTATTTATTTTGCTTGAAAGAGAGAAGGCGTATACAGTAAAATCTCTATCAAGCCACCGGGCGCTTATTGAATTTCAAACACTCCAGAGGGGGCTTAATAGAGGGGGGACTTATTTACAAAATCAAATAAGCTGGATACGAATAATAGCTCATCAGTTCTTTTACTCCATATTTGCGGATTCAACATGCTATTTTACGAGTCAACTGCATACATTCGGCACAGTTTTTGTCCCAAACCACATCAAAATAAAAATGCAGCCTTATTTAGCAAAGTAAATGGAAAATCTTAGGTAATTTCTAGAGTTTGATATCAGTGGGGGGGGGGCTTTATAGAAGGGGGATTGTTTGAAATGTTTGCTCAAAAGGGAGGGGCTTATTAATAGAGAGGGGCTTAATAGCGAGGGAGCAGTGGCGTAGCCAGGTCCCTGCTTTTGGGGGGCAAGGTGCGAGCGTAGCGAGCAGACATGGGGGTCCGGGGGCTTGCCCCCGGAAAAATTTTTGGAGACCACGCCCTTGAGACGCTCGGAAAACGAGGGAAACGCTCTTTTCAGCTATGTTTTGCATCATAAACCTGACTACATTGAACAAAAAATAGGCTGGATGTTTTGTTCAATTTGGATTAAGGATTTATGCTCATTGTAGCAAGTTGCTAAGAAAGCAAAAGAATTCTTATGCAATTACAAGGGGTCCGACATATCAAGTACGAAATACGAAATGGATCTTCTCAGCTTTACTGCAAAATGATTTGATGCTGGTCGCGCCATCTTGATTCGAGGAACTGTCTCTTTTCACTACTTTATCATTTGCTTGTCAGTCTACAGCATCTAAGAAATTCTTCTTCAGCGTACAGATTCTTCAAATCATCATTTGATGAGATTTTTCCAGAGTAGTAGCAAATAAGGATCCCTTACAGCCAACGGCAGGCATTTACAGGCTAAGAGTCACATGGGGATTGAAATGGATGGGTCCAGGGTCAACTCACTAGGAAAATTTTTGATAACATGCATTCTACTTTGGCTTAGAATGCCTTTGCCAACATTGTTCAAGAATTTCTTAGGACGCCGCATTCCTTCTTAGGTACGCCACTGGAAAAACAAGAAAAATTTTCTATGCCATTTTTAGAATGGAAGCGACGAAAGCTTTTCTTTTTTCTTTCAGTCATGATTCAGTTCTCGCCAAAATTTTGCAACTTAGTGCCATAGGTACCTGATACAAAAGAGGTAAAAATATAGCAATTTAGAAAGTCCAGGAAACAGGACAATATTCATGTCACGCTGGGCAGATCGATTAGAAACATTTTCATGAGGAAGAGCTGAGCCATTAAGGATCATTGCAGAATGATGGGATTTATGGTACCGTTCTCAAATTTCAACTTTGAATTGCTTTGAAACATTGATAAAAAAAACTCTAAAGGAGCAACGAAGATCATGGGGTATACGGAACGTGAAGAGAATTCGAGTGAGGCGAGCCGAACATTTTTGAGAAGCACACATTGAATTTCACTGGATGGTTGATATGTCACAGCACTGTAGAAGAGATGCACTGGCAATTGAAGTGGAAGTTTAAGTTGGATTCATAAATTCTTGTAATGCTTGATACATAGGAAGATGCAGAAATCGTTCAAGGATACAAGTGGCTGCATAAGTACACATGAAAGAAAGTCTTGATAAGTCTTGATTGAAGTGCAAGCGAAGCGAGAAAAATTCGAGGGGTGCGATTAACTTGATTCTATGTTCTGTACCAAATTGACTCGTACACACATCAAATTAAAGGGGTGCCTAAGTCAGATTCAAAGAAACTAATGAAGCTGTTTGCCTTGCGGGGGACATGATGGCAGGCCAGGCGGTACAAAGATGATACAGTGATGCACGTATGGAAATGCGAGCGAAGCGAGCAGAAAAATTTTGATATTTTCGTTGGCTAAATCGTGCCAAGATGCCATTTATTAGCTCAAGAACTTCATTCCTGTTTCTTTTATAACATTGACAAACCATACTGCCACGAGTGTTGGAGAAAAATGCAGCTCACCCCCCCCCCCCCTTCAGTTTCTCAACGGATTTGGAAGAATCACAAAACTCATCTTTTTTGATGATTGGGGGGGCGGCCGCCCCCCTTTGCCCCCCCCCTAGCTACGCTACTGCGAGGGAGGACTAAAAAGAACTTTTATGGTATTCCTAACATGATTAAAAATCAAAGTGAGTGGAAAAGTTTGCAGACATCTAAATATTTCAACACTTCTTAACAATTGGAGTTGATAAAAGATGCTTATACCAACAGAACAGCACAAATTCAAACAGGCGCGCTAAGCATAGGAAAATCGATTTAAGCAAAGGAGTTAGACAAGGTGAGATGCAATCCTTGAATCTCTTTACAGCAGCACTGCGATGAATCGTCAAGTGAGAAAAGTGAGTTGATTTTGAAGGAAAATGCACTACAATTCAAGAGGAAATTTTAAGTGATACAAGTTTTGCAAATGACTTAGTGTTAGTTTCTCAATCAATCAAAGTACTACAAGGTGTCTCAAAAACTTGCTCGACGTTTGATTAAATACTAAAAGATAACGATACGCTGATTGAACACTTGGTCAAGTGATCCTTTCCCAGAAATTTTAATTCATTCTCGACACAAGAATCTTGCAAATCAGCTAAAAATTCATGGAGTTACAAGTCTTTGAAGTTCAAGTTTATTCCAAAACTGAAACCAGAGGCCTCGAAGTGGCATTTTTGGTAAAAATCTCGAAGACCATCATTTCTTCTATTTCCCAGTTGTTTCAGGGTGAACCAAATAGGATTTGAACAGGTTCTCGATAACCTAACTTTCAAGCATATGGATGCTTTGAGGAAACAGATTCAGTCTCTCGTTGATGTTTTGAATCACAGTCTTTGGACATTTGCAATGTTAAGCAAATTTTGATAATGATCAAAAGGATTAAATTACTTTTGGAAGTCCTATTTGCTTTGCTCTGATATCAACGAGAGGTATGACATTAGACAAGCTTCTTTCACCTCGTCCTTTGAGACTTTTTGCATTGCAAGTAATCTGGAGGTCTTTGGTTTCAGCTGTTGCATTCTTTATCTTTGAAAGCTCGCAGCTCAGTGAATTTTCAACCGATTTGCAAATTCTGGTCTCTAAAATTATTTCATAATCTTAGTGACAGGGTTACCTTCACATGAGTCTGTTCATGTTATCGTTATTTTTCAATATTTAATCATACTTCGAACAATTTTTGAGACACCCTGTACAACCAATAATCCCACAACTGAATGATGAAAGAGAGAAGATGAAGTGAAACCGAATAGAGTTAAAACAAAGATTATGGGCAACATAGATGTAAACAAGAATGATTTGAAGATCTCAGCAGTGGATGTAGAACTTACACCAGTAAAGAGCTGTACATATCTAGGACAGTTGCTTACAACAGAAAATAAAATCGCCAAGGGGATGAGTAGAAGAACTGGAAAAAAGTGGACAACTTTTGGTCAGTATTGCCACCAGTTGGATGATATGAAAACACCAATGTGCTTGAAAAGGAAAATCATGGCCACTTATGATAAATAAAGCGAAAGGCTGGCAGTGGCACAAAATAGTATGGAAAGATTTATGCTTTGTATAGCAAGGTAAGATAAAAAGCGAAATGAATGAATAAGTACAAATTCAGGGGTAGATGACATTAAATAAATCTGATGATATGGTCTTGAGCACTGAACCTTGGGAGATTGACAGATGACAGATAGGCCAAAAAGCACAGAATGGACACCTAGAACAAAGAGAATTAGAGGAAAAACAGCAAGATGACGGCTGAATGATGTAGACAAGGCAGGAAGTGTGACCTGGTCGTAGACAAGGCAGCAAATGTCATTGATGATGATGATGATGATGATGATGATGATGATGATGATGATGATGATGATGATGATGATGATGATGATGATGATGATGATGATGATGATGATGATGATGATGATGATGATGATGATGATGATGATGATGATGATGATGATGATGATGATGATGATGATGATGATGATGATGATGATGATGATGATGATGATGATGATGATGATGATGATGATGATGATGCTGATGATGATGATGATGATGATGATGATGATTATGATGGTCATGATGATGATGATGACGATGATGATTATGATGATTATGATGATGATGATGATGATTATGATTATGATAAAGCAGAACTTATTGAGTAGATCGATTTTCCTTACCTACCTCTTTAGCGACACTGTCAGGCTGAACAACAGCAATCACACATTTCGTATTGACACAGCTACAATAAAAATAACATCTTGATAAAATTGTGCTAATGGTGAGAAAAGAATAGCCTAAGATATGATTACTGCAGCGTCACTTATCCTTTTCAAATTTAGTTTGACAGTATCATGACACAGTGGAAGAACTGTACCAAGATATCTTTTGAACGGCAGGAATAATTCAATTTTGTACTGAATACCTATTCTACAGGGTGTTTCAGAAAAAAATGCAACCCTACAATAATTCAAAATGTCAAAAATTTGACAAAGTTTGAGTAGATGTAATTTATACCATCAGAAAGTGCAATCTGTCTTCTGTCTAATGATATGGAATTGGGAGACATTAGTGGAATTATGTATCATTAAATTGATACTTCCTTGAGTATGGCCATTTTCAAATGCAGCATGCTACAAAAGCAAAATCAACTCTTCTTTCAGGCAAAAATTATGAAAAGAAAACCTTGAGGAAGGACAAAGACAACTTTGTCCCCATGACATGAATTTGTGAATAATGATGAAATATGCTCTTACAAAGGTGGACTATTTTCTTTATAGATTCCCTATGACTTTCCGGCATCTGAAATAGACCATACTTACAAAAACGTAGCAAAAAAATTAGTTAATCCACCCAACCTGGATATCATTGGAAAGGACGATAGATTTAACTTTCAGACGTTATGCCTGAAATTGATTCAAATCTTATCATTTCCTGAAGAATCTCGAATGAAGGTGGGTTGCATTTTTTTCTGACACATCCTGTATATCAAGAAATAAGTGATACGAGGTTGCAGTCTTTTGATTGAAGTTGTATTATCGTAACTACATAATGAAAATACAAAAGTGGCGACAAAAAAGTGATAATATTGAAAGACAACAACATGCCACACCATTGCAAGTAGCTTGTCAGGTACTTAAAAGAGAGCAGTTTATCCGAAAAAAACTCCCTTTCAGGTCTGTGAGATCATTTGCCTTTGATGTTTGACAATGTTTACAGACAAAGAATCAACATACCACACAGTCACTCCAAGCTTATTGCACGGGATGAGCTCCAGTTTCTTTATTTCCTAGGAAAAAGAACCATTGTGCCATTGAGTTCAAACATTTTTAGCAAGATTAAACCGTCGATAAAGACTTACTTTCGAGGTACCCAATCCATATACTGGATGATCCAAAGAAGTGAAACTTTCCAAAATCACCAAAAATGGAATTTTTTTACCTGGCATAGAAGCTTCCCTTCGTGCACTGCTATCATTTTGTGAGCACTAAATTTCATGGGCAAAAATTATTTCATTGCTACAAAAAGGAGACAAGGAAAGCGTAGCTGGAAACCTATATTTTGAAGTATGGTATCTATTCTTTATTTCATCTGTAAAGCATCTTATACTTGGCAAAAAGGCTATTCAATTTGAAAGTTCAAGTACTACGTAAAACATACGCACTAACAAAGTCATAAGAGCCACTTTAAGAGGCTGTTAGGGATAAGCACGTGCTTTCAAGTCTTTTGTGTTTTCAGAGTTTTTCCAAACCAGAGTGCCAAAGGAAAGCATTCTCGAAAACGAAAGATTTCAAGAATTTCCAGTATCACTCAAAGCTATTTGGTTCTTAATACAAACATAACTGAGATATTTGTAAGACTGATGACTGTAGCAAATTGTGTGATTTTTCAAAAGATTTTATTCATTATTGGCTCTTTTTATGGTGAGAAATGATTTGACAAGATTTATCGATATTTAAGACTGTACCATGCACTTCATATAATATCGAACGTTGTTGATTCAGCCATTGAAGATTTTCACAATGCCACGGCTTACAAATAGAAAGGGATCTCTTTATTCAGCAGAGTTATTGAAAATAGAATTTACCGGTATAATCCAATCTTCGTGTAGAAAGCTGCATACCTGGAACGGACCAAATGTAGCTGTTAGTTGAAGACTGTCATCGGCTGACTATTCCTACTAACTTACTCATTAAGGACACACACAAAGCTCAGATATTTTCCATTTGATTATGACATATGACGAGATGAATAAATTAACCATATTTGACAAGTCCAGTTGTTAAATGTTGCAAAAACAGTTCAGTAAATCCATACCTGACAAGTCCATTTTTATTTAAATTTTTTCAAGCACCAACGTTTCGAAGCATGCAGTGTTCCATCTTCAGAACCCCACAATTACTGATCATCGAGCCACGTTATAAATGAATACGAAACAAAGAAAAGAAAGAAAGCGCGCTAATAAACAACTTAACTGATAAACAGAAACTTGTAAGGGAATTGGAACCAGATATGAAAATGCAGGCATAAATTGGGAGAATGATAATGGAAGAAGCAAACAAATCTCTCACTAGAATAGAACCTCTTTATTCGTTGCATGACTTGCCCAACTTTTCTCAATATTCTCCGAGGAGGAACATCTCTGCTGTAGTGATTCTTTTTTCCATTTCTTTAGATACAGTCCTTGTCTCACACTTACTTTCATAATTTAGGACCAGCAACGCATAAAATTGTGAGGACGTTATATCACTGTTATCCTTACATCCTTATGCCCTTACACCCTAACCCTAACCCTATGTAAAAAGCCAGCTATTTGTAAAAATCATACGATGCGTGTACATCAACCTACCGTCAATCGCAATGAAAACTTGATGTGGTTTAACGTCTTTATGATTCCAGCTACACATTCTAAAAACAAAGATTTCAAAATGTACAGGGTTTTCCAACAACATAAAATCCTGTTTGCGTATTTCAACGCAGAGACGAAGGATCCTCATCCCGGGTGGTACATAGCTTGAGGATGGACGGGGATCTGCCGCCTCATTTTCAGAAATGTTCCCGCTTCTTATTACCAGCACTGGCCTTCATCCCACTTTTTGATAAATTTTGGTGGAAAACTGCACATTTTTACTATCAATTGAGAATTTTAGCCAAACCCACCCATGTTTAAGGAAAGTCTGTCGAAAAAGGACGCTTTTTTAAAGAATTTCGGGCACAAAAACTACCCATATGGGTAGCACATTTCTGCATTCTCGACATGTTATGTATCTCCTAAGGGATACTCAAAAATATTTAGAGAATGTTGCTCTTCGGCTGTTTGATTACAGGTTGCTACATTCTAGAAAAAACCCGTTGAAAAATGATGACGCTATGACTTTAAAGGTTGATTTCCAATCAGTGGAATTTTCCGAGCAACGAAAATTCTTTTGTTTGCGAGAGAAAATGTCGCTCTGAAATTGAATGGATAATTACGGCTAGCAACTTTTTATTGTCTAAAATTCCGGCTGCTCGGAAAATCCCGCTGACTGGAAATTAGCCTTAAGGCTGCGTTCACATTAAAAGGCTTCTCTTTGCGTGCATGCTTTTGCTTGCGTAAAAGCGCTTTTTCTTGACTTCTCCCGTTCTGATTGATACGTCCCTTGGATCAAGTACAGCATGTTGCTTTTCTACTTCTGAAATGAACAGCCAAAAATCCATCTCGCTTGCACGCGCTTGTAAGTCATTTGCTTGCAAACCAACAAGCTTTTTCGCATGAGTAAGCTTCTTTCCGCATGCAAACATTTTGCATTCTGGACACTATAAGGGATTAGTATGGCTGAAATCTGCACGAGCGTTTAAGTGCTTACAAAAGACTGGGCAGTGTGAAGGCAGCCTAAGAATACGAAATTTGCATGATGAGTGAAACCAGCGGTCAGCCATTTTTGTCAGACTAATTTGCCGCGACAAAGAGTTTTATGAATAAACTGAAACAACAGCCTCCATTGTCACAACTCTCACGAAAGTTCCATTAATTTTCAGTGTAACTTCAACTACTTTTTACCTCATGATCTTTGATAAGATGTCAAATTGAAGCGCAGGATCCCTAAAGCCTGATTTACAATAGGCCCACTAGGTGGTTTGGGTCATTAAGGTCGTGCATAAAGACCTAAAAGACAAAGGACTCAAACTTCGCGTCTTTGTCTTTTGGTAATTTTGCACGACCCTAATGACGCTAACGACCTAGTGTGAATCAGGCTTAAGATAATAAACAATCAAATGATTACAACATAAAGATAGTTCACTTTGCATTTCGATAATTTGCCTACTTTTGCACATACACGTCTTCCTGCATTTTTATCATCTATTGCCGATTGACTATAAAAGACATTTAACCCTATTTTGGCTAGGGGAGGGGGGACATTTGCCCTCCCTAGTAAGTAGATTTTTTAAATAAATCTGTTAGGAGAAACTTTGTGGCCATGAAACTTCTGGGTTTTTGCAGCTACGTATTGTGTAACTTCTGAGAACGTTTCATCGAAATATTTTAACAAATTAGGGGAGGGAGACAATTTTCCGGGACTGACCCTAGAAAAATCGCAAACTCTCAAATTTCAATAAACGCGAAATTAGAAGCGAAATTTCAATATTTTTTAAATTCCTTTGTAGTGTAGTGTTATTTGATGTATTCTATCATAATTTTCGTATTTGGATGGAAATTTCTCTCCTAACTGCATTTTATCCTAATTTTCCTGATTTTGGCTAATTTTTTTGCCGCTTTTTTGGCCACACAAAGGAAAATGCTGATTTAAGCAAAATGATGACTCATTTTAGATCAATTTCTACATTTTTAGGAAGTACATGCCTGAGGCTATTAGCACACCAAATTTGGTTGGCTCTACCTATTACAGGTCAAGAGTTAGATAGGATGGCTCCCCCCAACAAAAATGGGACGTATCAGATAGCCCAACCACTGTATGGTTAATCGAAAGAAAAGAAATGGCAAATATTTGTGTAGAAATGCATTGTGGCCTTGTCCATAAACAAAATAGTGACGTTACGAAAAACTTTTTGCGTAAGAATATCATAAAGAACGAGTAAAGGCCGAATACCATTCAGTAGAATTTTTCGAGCGGACGGAATTTTACACAATAACAGCCTCCTCATGTGAAATATTCTATTCAGATGCTGCAAAGACTTATTTTCTCTCTTAGTCAAAAGTTTTCCAGCCCACTCAGAATATTATACTGAGTGGAAACCAGCCCAAACATCACGTAAAATTAAGAAAATGATACATAAGAACCACTTCTTCAAATTTCCTTTCTTTCAGTTAATTTACTTTGATATTCAGCCAACAATACTTTATAAGAATGAAAAAGATACATATGTACAAAAGTCGGCAAATTGTCGAAACGCAACGTGAAATACATTATTATTGCCGTTATGTCATGATTGCTTATTATCTGCATATATACAAATAAATTGACTCAATTCTGATCAGCTAATAAGTTTGAGGAGCTGATTACAAAGAGCTGCCAAACATAGATAAAGCAACTAAAAGATAATACCTGCATGATTTCTATCAAGGAATGGAGCTTCATCGTTATACCAGTACTGCAAAATGGAATGAGTTGAATTCAAAATTTGAGCACGTTTTTTATAATTAATTATGATGAATCAGTGGACAGAAGTGGGATTTTTTTCATCTCCTTGGTAGATAGATCCACTGCTTACAGCGAAAGAAACTGATATGAAGTGAATAACCTGAGTTAAAAGATGAGATCGCATAGGTTTGTAAATAGCCTATTGTATTTGGAAATCCAGCTCTTGGCGAAAGAAAGCAAGGCCAAAGAAAGCAATTGGGGATTAGGAACTTCTTTGTCATATTTATAGACAAGCGCTATATATCTCAGGTCATTCAATTTAATAACAAAACAAATAAATTAATAATATAAATTGCGCTACGAACAGAGCTTTGTAATGTACGACGTTTCGGGCTTAAACCCATTATCAAAAATAAAACTTCAACCAAACCCGAAACATCGTACATTACAAAGCTCTGTTCGTGGCGCAATTTATATTACTTTATTTATTTTTTTATCAATTTAACATTGTGCAACAATCAAAAAAGAAGTTTGTTTGTGCATCCACTTTAATGTTGATTAACGGGATTCTGCTACAGATGAAAGTATACCTTATACCCTTATCGTTACTCCGCAAGCACTTTAAAAGCTTTAGATATCATTCCTTGGTACTTTTGAAGTAACATGTTGAACTATGGAAACTATGATTTAATAGCAAAAGAAGATTTTGACATAGGCCAGACCTGGAAGGAATGAAATTCGATGTATCGCCAATCAATATTGATGTGATTTGAAGGCAGTGCAGAGGAACATTCTAGAATAGATTGGTGACAATGTAACCTCTGCATCCTTATTACCTTTTCCACTTTGATCTTCATGAGGGTAACTACTACCAAAATCTTTTCGAAGCTCCTCCTTTTTGGTCGTCATAAATAACCAAAAATTTCCTCCAAGGGAGGGGCTACATGCTTCCGAGGGGGAGACTGTGCCCTCCTGGTACTACGCCTAGCATAGGTTCTTACGTGGGAGAATGCAGTCTTGTGTCCCATTCATACTTGCAAATGCAACAAGCTTCAACGAAATCAGGTTAGAACAGGGTCTTTTGCTGGTGAATTAAAGAAATCGAGTAAATTTTATTGATTGAGATTCAATATGGTTCAAGAAAGCTGGTGACCTCGTCAATGTGAGTGCAGAATTAGATTGATTCAAGGTACTACAGAACAAATGTGATTTGTAACTTGCTAAGCTGTTGGGATAATTTTGGAAATAGGCCAGCTTAATGCCTGTAAATTCTTTTTTTGTTGTTGCGTTCTTGCCTAACAGACTAATTTTGAACATGACATGAATCAATAAAGATAACCATTGAATACAAATTAAAGGGATCTTGAGAAGCAATGTCATTGCCACTTACCCGGAGATACTTTGGATTCAGTAGAAGATATTCGATTGTGGCAGCAAGAAATCCCTTTACAAGAGCAATTCGTATAAAAAGGCGACCTCTTCCAACACAGTTATGAACCTGAAAAGTAAACAGATTTTAATGGGCTTTAGAGGAGTTTAAACTTTTGTAGTAAGACACTAGTTTATTGCCTAAATGAGAAGTATGAACCCCACATAAAACAATGGTCGTTACATTGTTGTCTTTTACTTCATTTGAGATATACTTTGAGATTGAAAACTATCATTACTTTTAACAAGTAAATCTATCAAGTGAATCCTTGATTGTTTTACATATTTGAAAATTTGCAACACACGATACTGCATACATTTCCTTCGAAACACTCAACGATCCTAAAAGGATCATGATACCACTAGGACCAAATATCATGTCTACTCCGTGGCAAGAACATGAAAGGAGCGCAAAAACTACATATGACTACCACTTCAAACTGAAAATGAAAAAACAGCATTGATTTTTTTCGCATTCTCAGCACTGGTGGTTTTGTATTTTGGAACACTCCTGAATAGAATAAATTTGACTTTAAAGCAAATCTTTATCATACAGCCACTTGTTATGCTTGGCCATTGACTTCAAAACACAAGCTTCTTTTGGTGCACCGATTGTGCTTTGCACTTAATCGGAAGTAGAATTGAGTATTATGGCTAGTGCCAGGAATGGTGTTGTAACAAACCAATATAGAAATAAAATGAAACTTGATCCTACGAGAAAATACTTCCGACGGTCAGTCTGAGGTGGATTAGAAAGCAAATTCGGAAGCGGTATCAAGCTCAAAAGCATCGGCAACAAAGTGTTCATCAGAATTTCTTGGAAATTTTAGATTGGTCGACTCTGGTGGAGCAATATGATGCATTATGCTGGCTTGTTCCGCCGACATTATCTCTGCATCTCTTGATTTGACTTGAATCTTTCATTCAGCTGAGGACACTTTATGATGCTTAATATCATGCAGCTAACTGAGTTTGCACGGATTAAAATTCTTTATATAGTGTCTGTAAAAGGAAAATCAGAGGGAAATTTTGAAACATGTAAACACTGTTGGATGTGTGGACACTATATTTGTATGTTTCTGTGCTCGAAGCATCCACACAACTGCTCCCAGCTTATTACTTGACAAAGCTGTCTGATGCTTATCAGTCAAAACCTTATGAATACAAGAATGATTGCTTGATCAAATACAGATATGAAGGAGATAACTTTTCATTTTACCAGATGTCGCCTTTGACTTGGAAAACTTACATTATCATATAAACAGATTTATAACTTTATCAGGTATTCAGACAGTAAACAGTGTATCGATGTTATGATAAAGATGTGGTGCATACAAAGGTACTTCTGTTTCCATATCATGATCATCGATCTATGTAATTAACTTAACAATTCGATGACTTTCTTTCATACTCCATTTTTGTCTTCCAAGCTTTTGGTGAAAGAAGATGTAACTGTTCAATCAAGGAGAGCTGCTGAATAAATCAAAATCTTCCTCTTCCACTAAACCATAGCCATGCAATCTAGAAAGAATATCCTATATTCTCCGAGAAGTGCAACAGCCAATGCTTGTTGTAAAATGCTGCAGCTACCTGTGTGGCATTGACATATGGTTCATGCGTAGGCGCGTGTGCTGCAAAACAGTTTATCGAATCCGTGTCAAAACAAAAGAGAAGTGACATTTTCATAGCAAAGAATGAATTTGTTAGAAATCTCCCCTCTTCAAATGTCAGAAACATAATATAACGACGATAAAAGGCAAGAAGGTTAAGACTTTCGGGAACTTTTACTCGCAAACAGCCGTTTTCCAGTCAATTTATGTCATAAAGACTAAAGGTTTAAAATCAAACGACGATATCTATACCCAACAATGTACAAACCTTGTCAGATTGCTGAATAATTGATATAATGTTACGTATTGTTGGAGGAAGCCTACGATTGAAAGACAAATGCTCAATTCAAGATTCAATATGCACCTACATTCTCCAAATGACACAGGATCCCTACAGATTGCTTTCCCTAGGGTCAACAGTTAAGATAAATTGATATTGGTTAACAGCACTATCTATAAATCCTTTATCAAAATATTACGTACGATGGCTGTAAGGAACACAGTTAGATCCTCCCTTAAACTTTGCACAGTACGTATAATGTACCTGGTGCACCAAAAAATGATAAAAATTGTCCGCTTTTGACAGTCCGCGACAAATTGTACACTAGATCACGGTCTATAGTGCACAATGAATTTGGAAACAGATTTATGCATAATGGTACATCGATTTATTTCTTTCAATTCGAAATATTATATTGAAGAAGCAAAAGGTGCGTAGAAGGAGAGCCTGCACACACTTTTGGCTTGAATTCACACACTTACTTTTAAAGATCCACAACATCAGAATCTTGTCAAAATGCTAAACGTACAGGGTGTCGCAGAAAAACGCAACTGATTTAATCAGGGATAGCGAAAGAATTTATATCGAATCAACCCAAAATGATTTATAAAATAATCCTCGATAGTCAACTTGATGATAAATACCCTGTTTGTTGATATTGGTGAATTGAGGGTGGGAATATTGATATTGAATGTTCGATTTTGCCTCCACTTCCAAATCATAGCTTTAGGATTTTGGCCTAACTTAACTGCATGCGCGCTTTTAGGGGAATCTCATTGTTATAAACATAACGCAGAAGTTATGAGCCAGACCCCGTACTTTAAGCAAAAATGTCAATAGAAAGTCCAAAGATGAAAATGGAAAAACATGTTATTGCATATATACACAAAGGAACATGTCTCTTCAATCACAGTGCACCCGCATAAAAGCCAAGCATGAGTAAGCATTTTCAAGGACCTTATTCATGGATACTTTTCATTTGGGTATATTTGATTGTGCTTCGTAATATTGCTGAGACAGACTATACACGACGGATTTCATTCAAACAATGAAGGTTGCAAAACTAACTTAGTTTTCATTCTCACTCAAGCAGACTAATTCACCTGTTTAGCAGATGCAGTCCTAGCTTTTTGAGACTTTGGGGAATAGAGAAAGATTTCTGTCGAAGGCAAAATTAATGTATTTAATTGTGAAGTTAACGTTTGGATTTCTATTCAAACATTTTCCTCAGCACGTTGCTTGATTTAATGCTCGTATTTCGCGGTGATTCCGGGGATTCCCCCAAACAGCGCGTTTGCAGTTTAAACCAAAAAGCACTTGTTCTGGTTTGGAAGTGGAGGCAAAATTTCGCTTTCAAGATTGACATTCCTACTTCCAATGCCCCAGCATCAACCAAAAAGGTATCTATCTTCAAGTGAACAATCGATGATTATTCTTAAAGTCATTCTGAATCAATTGGATCTAAATTCTTGCCGCTAGCCTCGATTAAATCTTTTGCGTTTTTTCTGGGACAAACGGTACATTTCAAATTTGTCTCAATTTTTCAATTGGCTGCTTCCTTAGCTATAAGCGATTTGTTCAAAATCATTAGGCATCAAACAGCTTACTCGACCACATGATGAAAGTTCAGAAGACTGTGAGACTGAGCCAGGAAGGAGTGGGGAACTACTACCATTATCCATGCAAAGACATTATTGAAACATTTGAAGCCAAGGTGTTTGCAAAGTACGATTGCACCAAAGATGTCCGGGTTCCCAAGAAAACGATAAGTGTTTAACGATCCCTGCAGCGCATATTTGCACAGCGCTGCAAGTGTGAATTCGATTCGGACATGCAAGGTCACAAATTGCTAGTCGGGGTTTCATAAATTTCAAATATAACGATTTTTTGAATAAAGCACTTGAGCTAGGAACTGTTCAAAAGGCCGCACTTATTTGGCACACACGGTAGCATTGGAAAAAAGTTTACCATGATCCTTGCTTCTGAATGAATTTCGATTGACTTGATTATTTTGAAACGTATGAATTATCATAAAAATTACTTGCCACATCTTTAGTGCAGTCCTCTATTTCAACATAAGTTCTTGAATTTAGCTTTCTTTATGTTGGAATTTATTGTATGTATTTTTGATGTCAATCCAAGGTCTTATTTTGTAGACTAAGAGAGCTTCATACTTTGTAGAAACACTGCTGACCAGTACTAACTTTTTACGAGGGCTATACGGAAAAATATCAAGCCCGATATCGAGGGCACTGACCAAGCTACCAAGATCAATGCCAGAAGACAAAACTTGACATTTTCCGTACTGCCTAGAACAAAAGTTAGTATCTGGTTTACTACCTGATCTAGTGGCAACGAAATGAAATACTTAACACTGTAATAAGCCTGAAGCAGCCCATGAACTGAAGCACCATTCTGTCGATCAATCAAAGTCATTATCTAGACCTCTGCCATGGCGACAGGATAGCAGCAAAAAGCACGAAAAATTAAACATTGCATCTCTGAGTTTTGCAAACTACCACTTGCTCTGGCTCTTTCAAGATCAATAGAATGCATAAACTACTAGTTATACAAACAAAGAATATTTGAGCCATAGGCATGGGATGATCATGAACCTAGTTCAATCGGCAATAAAGTACTGTAAAGATTCGTTCTCCTAATTTATCTCTAAGTTTACTCACCCTTTCTCTACTTTTGTTGAAGTAAGGAAATCCTCAAGA